>JAZKJV010000634.1:1800000-2040205 GCA_037367405.1 Ottelia alismoides | reverse complement strand
TTTCCCTGAAATTTCAATACCTTGTGCGACCTCATGCGAATGTAATGCCGCGAAAGTGTTGTAAACGGGTACCCGAATCCCTCGGGAGTTTACAGTTTGGTATCAGAGCAGTGGTACCCCGATACGCACATTCGCAGTATTTCAATTCCGATCGCATTAAGTTCTCAGATAGCGACGGTCTTCTAACTTGTCGTGTGTCCAAGAAGGGACGTATGATATTCAAATTCAATTACCACAAATGTCACCAATTTCATTAATTTTCATATTATATCCCAAGAAGAGAAAAAGCATATATAATAAGTATCTCCAAATGGCACTTTTTATGACTAAATATGATTTTCATGTAGAGCCATGGCATCTCGACCGGGACAGGAGACGGCTGACCAGCTGGCACGCATACTGACTGCTCTCACCGACCTTCAACAGCAGCAGGCTGCTATGAGAGGCCAACAAGACCAGATTCTGGCACAACAGACAGAGATTGCTGACAGACAGACAGACGGACATAGAAATGGGATTCGAGTTGTCAGAGTCCACCTACCGACCATCTCACGACGGCACACGCCAGGATCAACGACAGTCAGTAGAGGTACAACAACCTCATTTCGATGATCCACTTGAGGACATACCAGAGCATGGAGCTGAGGAGGATGGAGACTTTGACAGGAGCAGGACCCTGTTGACCTTGTAGACGAGGGCGCACACGAGTACTCTGCCATTCACAGGCATCAGTCCATCTTCACATCCTACCAGCGAGCCAATGTGCCCTTGTTCGAGGGCACAAGGACATCAGATGTGGCAGAGCAGTGGCTCAAGAGAGTGGTGAAGGTGCTGAGGATGATACGCGTGCCACGAGACTCGTGGCTATCTTTCATGGAGTACCCACTGACAGATTTTGCTGAGAGATGGTGGGATGCAGTGGTTTCTGAGCTAGGCCGCGAGCCCACACAGGTGGACTTCGAGACACGATTCAGAGCCCACTTCTTTTCTGCGAAGTGGAAGGAGTCCCAGCGCTGACTTTTTGTAGAGCTTCGTTAGGGACGGATGACAGCTAGAGATTACTTCGTCAGATACACTGAGCTGTCACGACATACACCAGCAGCTGCCGTATTTCCAAAGGAGAATCTGGAAAAGTTCATCAGAGGCATGAGGGAAGAGGTACAGGAGAAGTTAGCTGGGGTTGCGTGTCACTTCCATCTCCGAGGCCACCGACGCAGCGGAGAAGTTCGAGGACATTAGATAGAGACGTTTCGGAGCTCGTCTGGAGCAGCGTCTAGACCGCAGCGATCTTTTGGGCCGATCCGTCGACCATTTCCGCAGCAGACTTCAGCTAGGCATTTCCGACCTACAGGTTCGACTTTCTCAGGCAGTGCTCGCTCATCTCCATCGACTACTTTAGGAGGAGCACTAGCTGGACATGACACAGATTCCGCTCGACCATATGGGTCGCAGCGAGCAGACAGACCACCTGCAGGACCAGCTCGGAGCACAGACACGGCCACTCCATCTACTCGACCAGTCCGATGTTACCGATGTCACGAGTGGGGACATTACCGATCACAGTGCCCACAGGCTTCTGGTGAGCCTCAGCCACAGCCTTCACGGTCGCAGCCTCAGGCACAACGTTCAGGAGTTTCCGTGGCGGGAACTCCAACTTCAGACGACCGCAACAAAGACAAACGCAGAGTGTGACAGGATCCAGTACTGCACCAACAAGGCAGGGTCAGTTACATGCAGTTACTGAGGAGCAATCACGTTCAACAGCTACAGTGGTGAAAGGTATGGTCTCAGTCTTGGGCCGACCTTTCCATGTTTTATTTGATTCTGGAGCGACACATTCTTCCCTTTCTTCGAGGCTACTAGTTTCTTTAGGTAGAGTCGCAGAGACTCTATCTTCTTCATATCACATCCGTGGGTCAGGTGGCCAATTGTTCGTCATTTCCCTGATAGTCAGGCACTTGTCCGTACAGATTGGCGGTCACGAGATGATCGCAGATTGTCTACTCCTACAACTTGATGAGTTCGACTTGATTTTGGGCGTGGATTGGTTATCCGCTCATCATGCACTTGTTGATTGTTTTAGGAAGACAGTTGTCTTCAGGATTTCGGATTTACCCGAGTTCACTTTTGATGGTATTATACATTTTTTTGAAATCCAGAGGATATTATACATGACTCCACCATGGAGTACATTTCAGTGTTGCGAGCTCAATGACTTGTTGATCAGGGTTGTGATTCTTATCTAGCATTTGTTCGAGAGGTATCCGATCATGAGCCTATGACATGGGACATCCGTGTAATATCAGACTACCCAGATGTGTTTCCTGATGAACTACCGGGATTACCTCCTGAGAGAGATCGAGTTCGAGATCACATTGCTATCAGATATACAACCGATCTCGATGGCTCCTTACCGCATGGCACCAGCTGAGCTGAGAGAGCTGAAGATGCAGTTGCAGGAGTTACTTGACTTGTGATTCGTGAGGCCGAGCACTTCACTTTGGGGTGCTCCGGTTCTATTCGTCTAGAAGAAAGATGGATCCATGAGATTATGCATTGATTATCGACAACTGAACAAGAGAACGATGAAGAATCGTTATCCTTTGCCGCGCATCGATGATTTGTTCGACCAGCTCTAGGGATCTTCGGTGTTCTCGAAGATCGATCTTCGTTCGGGCTACCATCAGCTGAGGATTCGAGAGGCAGACATTCCAAAGACCGCATTCATGACTCGCTATGGACACTATGAATTTGTGGTGATGCTGTTTGGGCTCACCAATACACCTGTAGCTTTCATGGATATGTTTTTTTTAAGCTCAATTTTCATGGATATGATGAACTGGATCTTCCGTCCATACTTGGACAAATTTGTGGCGGTGTTCATTGATGATGTGCTCATATACTCACGGAAAGAATGGGATCATGCGAATGATCTATGGATTGTCTTAGACACATTACAGGAGCACAAGCTGTATGCCAAGCTGAGCAGGTGTGAGTTCTGGTTATCCCATGTCTCATTTCTAAGGCATGTTATTTTGGAGCATGCATCGCAATTGATCCTGCGAAGATTGAGGCAGTTATATCTTGGGAGCAGCCCAAGACTGTCACGCAGATTCGGAGCTTCCTTGGGCTAGCAGGTTACTACAGACGCTTCGTCAGTGGATTTCACTCATTGTTCGCCCTCTGACGCGGTTGACGCAGAAGAGAGTTCCATTCATTTGGGACGATTCATGTGAGCAGGCCTTCCAGACACTGAAGGAAAGATTGACTACAACACCTATTCTTGCTCTTCCTTCAGGTACTCAGGATTATGCAGTCTATACGGATGCATCTGGAGAAGGTCTAAGAGCGGTATTGATGCAGAAAGGTCAGATGATTGCTTACGCATCACGACAATTGAGACCACATGAGCGGAATTACCCTACTCATGACTTGGAGTTGGCGGCAGTTGACTTCGCCTTGAAGATCTGGCGCCACTATCTATATAGGGTAAATTTTTCACAGACCGCAAGAGTCTGAAGTACATCTTTGGTCAGAAGGAGCTGAACATGAGGCAGCGCAAATGGCTCGAGCTACTGAAGGATTATGATCGCGCAATCTCTTACCATCCCGGTAAGGGAAACGTGGTGCCTGATGCAGTTAGCAGGAGAGCGCATGCAGAGGGTACGACAAATTGGCTATACACGTGGGATATGCTTGCAGCTTTAACCGATTGGCATCCTCAGGAGAGCGCATCCATTTCTACCGTCGTACCTCCACGATTCAGCAGTTTGTGGGATCGCATCGTTGAAAGCCAGAAGACAGATCCTTGGATTCGAGATAGATACATGCAAGCCGTCAATGATGAGATTGTTGATTTTGTTGTGACGGAGTCTATTTTATGGAAGGCAGGTCAGATCGTTGTGCCCAACGACGAGCAGTTGTGCAGAGACATTCTTGATGAGGCACATAGTTCACGATTATCATTCATCCCGGCAACACGAAGATGTACCGCGATCTGCTTCGACATTTCTGGTGGGATGGAATGAAGCGCGATGTAGTGCAACATGTCAGCAGATGCATGACCTGTCAGATGGTCAAGGCCGAGTATAGGAGACCACCAGGATTACTGCAGTCTCTCCCCATTCTTGAGTGGAAATGGGAGAGCATTTCTATGGATTTTGTCACAGGTTTGTTGAAGACACCAGGTGGCCATGATTCCATTTGGGTCATTGTTGATAGGTTGACCAAGTCAGCCTAATTCATACATGTCAACACGACTTACACTCCATCCAGATTGGCCAAGCTATATGTGCAGAACATCATCAGGCTACATGGTATACCACGAGAGGTGGTGTCTGACAGAGATTCGAGATTTACATCGCACTATTGGCATCGGTTCATGTCAGCACTACAAACGGAGCTGAAGATGAGTTCTGCTTATCATCCACAGACCGACGGTCAGAGTGAGCACACCATACAAACACTCAAGGATTTACTTCGCGCATGCACTTAGGAGTGGAAATGGTCCTGGAAGGACCATTTGCCTTTGGTGGAATTCACGTACAACAACAGCTATCATTCCAGTATTAGCATGGCACCATTCGAAGCCCTATACGGGCGAAGATGCCTCACACCTCTTAGTTGACGCGAGGTAGGTGATCATGCTCTCTACTCCGTTGATCTCCTGGAGGAGACTACTAGAACTGTTGATCTTGTGAGACGGAGGCTTCTGACGGCACAAAGCCGTCAGAAGAGCTATGCAGTCCGTCGGAGAAGAGATTTGGAGTTTCAGGTATCCAATCTTCCTCTCTTCTCCTATTACAAATTTAACTTAATCTCATACTAATAACATTCCTATAAATTACAGGTTGGAGATTGGGTATTTCTCCGAGTATCTCCCATGAAGGGAATACAGAGATTTGACGTACGTGGCAAGTTGACGCCACTATATGTTGGACCATTCGAGATTCTAGCTTACCGAGTAGCCCTTCCTCCACATCTATCAGCTATTCACGATGTCTTCCATGTATCCAACTTGGGTAAGTATGTGCACGACCCTCGACACATCATCAATTACAAGAATTTAGACGTGGAGCCAGATTAGACATACGAGGAGAGGCCGGTACAGATACTTGACCGTGCTGTGAAGAAGCTTCACAGCAAAGAGATTACATTGGCCAAGGTATGTGGCACTGACACGGTGTTGAAGAGGCGACGTGGGAGACCAAAGTGGACACGCGGGCACGATACCCGCAGCTTTTCTGAGGTAATAAGCAAAAATGAGCTTTTATAATTAGATATATGATAAAATATATGGCTTGTTCTCTTTGAGGTTTTTATGGGTTTAAAACCCTTTGAGGTTTTTATGATCATAATAAATCTAGACAAGACACCTAATCACCTTGACTCGAGTCTCGAGGACAAGAATCCCTTTAAGGTTTTTATATTTGTAACACCTAGGATCCGCATAAAACCGAACCCGACCCGATTAGGCTCCGATTAACCCAATAAAGTTGTTGGTCAACGCTAAACAACCTAAATCGATCAAATGATCGTGAATCCAAAGTCGTTCGGGAGAGATCAACCAAAAATCGGTCGCATCGTAATACGTGCTGCGAAAAAGCCGAGACGCAAATTCAGAAACCGCGAAACGAACCGAGACCGCCTAAAAATCCGATTCAACGAAACAAGACCAATGGAATCGACTGTTCGTCAATCGAAGGTTGTTTAATATTTTTAAATCACAAAATTTAAATGCAAACCAAAACCGTATCTTGGAATTCAGGGTTCAAAATCCGATCAGAAGTATATCAATATTATACTCATATTGATCGTCGTCCAGAGATGATCAAAATGAGATATTTCACGGCGAAATCCGACACTCGAGGCATAAATATGGTCAACTTTAAAGTTAGTTAAGTAAAGAAAGTAAAAAATCAATAAATTAATTATTATTCAATTTCTACACAGTCTCGGTTGTAAAATAAAAAAATAAAAATTTCAGTGAACAATACAACAATCCTTGTTGTCCGACCACTTGGTCCCTCAATCCTCTTCCATTTGGCCCTCAATTCTCTTCCACTTGGCAATAAACAAAATACACATCTTGCTATAAAAGCCATGCATCTTCCTTCAAGTTTCACCAAATTATACTCTCAAGAAATTCCAGCCGTGAGAGAAGAATTTCCCCAGATTTTTTTTCTTTGCTATAGCTGGAGGTTTCGGATCTTCACCAAGTTGGAGCAAACTTTCCAAGTACAATTCCTCTCCCTTCTTTTGTTGTCACACATGAATTTGTATAAATTTAACCTCCATTTCTACCCACATCTCTTATAATTTCACACATTTTCAACAAAAGTTTTATTATTGTTTCTGAAAATTTACTCATGCATTTGATTTTGCATTTAGATCTCACGACATGCTTCAATAAGTAGCAGAATAATAATAATAATAATAGTATATAGCAATATAAAATGTTGAATGATGAATCATGGAGAATAATTAAAAGTTCTGCAGAACTACGTTAGTTCATGGATAAAACATAGAAATGTCATTTATCTTTTGATGAAATTTCAAGTTAACAGATTTTGTAACATTTAACTTGTAGGAAATTGGCTTCATGTATTTCTTTCATAATTACTATACAAATCCGTGACTTAATTTAAGGGTGACATTTCAAAGGGGATTAAATTACCAATCACTGGAAGGATCCGTGATCCAATTTAAGGTTTATGATAAGCTAAAAAAATGGAAGAGTTTATGCATGTGTTCTATATACAAATTCCTTAATTACTGAATATTGGATTTGCCCCTTGAACTAAATTTTCATTCTAAGAAATTTGAGATCTTTGCTCAGATTTGCTGGATTGTAAATACTGTTATATAAGTCTGATTAAGGTCTATATAGTTTGGATCTCTTCACCACCACATTCGTTCCCTTACTGCATACGGATAAAAGTGTGGTTCATATGAAACATTCCAAAATCTTGCTCCTTTCATAATCCTATTGCTAATTATTGTGGTATGAAAATTTATAGCATACGTAGATCATGGGTTCGCTTTAGACTGTCTAAGAGCAGGCTTCTCTACTGTCATATGTATTTTGGGAACCTATAATCATTTGTTTAATAACTTTAAAAGTTGCATTCCATAAACCATTATATTTTAAAAAATTCCACCTCTCATATATATAATACAAGGGTAATTAGAAAATTTTAAAGCAGCATTCTACAAATATCACAAATGGCTTATGTCAATACGACTTAACCTCAAAGATTCTAAGAAAGCTATACACAACTCCTTATTCATAACAGTAATTCGATAGTTAAATCTGTGTAAATATAAACATACGATTATCTTTTCATTAATTATGTCATACTAGAGATAGATAAAAGGGTGACTTTTAATATACAAGGGAGTTTAAATATCAAAATCCTTATATAATTTAAGTATATATATATACATACATTTCTCTACAAACTCGGATGAAGATAAAAGTAATAAAACAAGATTTAGTATCATTCAGACATTAACTTCATTTCATTTGGATTTCCATTTGTTTAACGGCATAACATTTGAATAGTTTAAATTATGGGATCTGTTCCACCATGGATTTTTTTTCATGACCATTGATCATTGAAGTTAGGGTAATATATAAGGATCACCTTGGAGTTACAAAGCTAACAATACAAGATCGTTAGTACAAAGCATGTTGTTAGGTGCATCCTTATTGTTATTAATCATTGATGATCAATTATTAATTATGCCGGTCATGGTGACCTTTACACCTGACCGTGCGAGGGCGCGGTGACCCTCAACTGGGCGGGAGATAGGAAGCCCAGTTAGGGCAGTGGCCGCTTAGTGCGCGGGTCTAGGATCCCAGTCCTTTCACGGTTTTTACTCGAGCTCGCAGTGCTTTTACGCCTCGTTGGGATCCCGACTTTTGACCAGTTCCGCTGACCCTCTGTTTTAGGATACCCATGCAGGGGATCCTCTGTTTTCAGTTTTTCGTACGAGCTCGTTTGCCCGTACTAGTCGGGCCGTTTTTTCTAGAGTGACTTTTCCGGAGAGTCTGTCTCACCCGTCTCAGTAGCGTAGTTTTGGAGTAGACCTATCCCTCTATTGGACCGCACTTCCAATTAGAGGGCGAGACGGAAGAGCCATTTGTAGGCTACCTCACCGCTTGAGTTTTCCTTTCGCCAACAGACTTGGCGATTCTACATCCAAAATCATCCATGTCTACATTTAAGTCATCTACAGTTACATCTGAGACAGTTGCAGTTGAGGTGCAAAGAATTTACAATCAAAGTTGAGTTGGTTGGAAGTGTTATAATAAAGTTTGATTTGAAATAATATGATTATAATAATATGGGATCCATAATTTAAGTCTATAACATCTATTTATGGATCACTAATTAATATATGAAAGTATATTATATAAAGCTATGGGGAAATGTAGAAAACTATATCTATGACATTAAACATATTATAAGAATATGACACATGGAAGTTAGGGATAAAACTTGGGGCATCTCCTTAAAGTAGATGAAAACCTTTCGCTATGCAGGTAGTGGTAGAATTTCATTCTTATATGCCTATCTACTTGCTCTCTTTTGCACACAATAAATTACTTGCTATTTTTAAACTGCGAATCAGTATTCACAATTATGACTCCTTTTCGTTCCTAACATGTTTTGGCAGGCAAGGACCCTGCTGCCCAGTAGTTGTTGATGAATCCAAACGATAGGGTAATATACTAGACGGTATGTTTCTTTTAGTTTCAGTTTTTGATCAGTTAGTGTAAATGTTCTTTCTCTTCTGTATATATATTTTGGGACACATGTATGAATGAACTGTCGACTTCTGATGTATTATATTATGAAAATGTATGGAATAAAATGTTGGTGGCATTTGTTTTTGATGAATCTGATGAATGTGGTTTGGAATGTCATGTGCAAATATAGCAGCGCGAAAATTTTTCCCTGAAATTTCAATATCTTGTGCGACCTCATGCGAATGTAATGCCGCGAAAGTGTTGTAAACGGGTACCCGAATCCTCGAGGGTTCACAACACCTTTCCCAAGGATCGGTGTAACATCCGGGATCCGCGTAAACCCGAACTCGACCCGAATAAGGTCCGAATAACTCAATTAAGTTATTTGACAATATTAGATAACCTAAAACAACCAATTGGTAGTGAATCAAAAGTTGTTCGGGTAAAATCGATCAAAAATCGGTCGCTTCGTAATTCGTGCCGCGAAAAGCCGTGACGCAAATTCGGAAACCGCAAAACAAACCGAGTCTGTCATTAGATCCGATTCGACGACACGAGACCAACGGAATCGACCGTTCGTCAATCGGAGGTCGTTTGGTATTTTAATTTCATAAAATTTAATCTTAAACAAAAACCGTATCCGAAAATTTCGGGTATTCAAAACCCGATTGGAAGTATATCAATGTTATACTCAGATTGATCGTCTTTCAGAGACAGTCAAAATGAGATATTACGCGTCCAAATCCGAGATCCGAGGTGCAAATTCGGTCAACTTTAAGTATGCCAAATAAATAGAGATTTTGGTAAAAAAAATATAATAAACTTTTATTTATCTCTGCTGTAGCAGACTGCTACAGCCATAACAAGTGGCTGTCCAATCTCTTCCCACATGGCTCTTCATTCTCCTCCATTTGGCAGATGCATAATTCTCCTCCTTATATATATATCAACGTTACCCTTTCTTTGCCCTTCTCACTTTTTCCCCAACGATTGAAGTGTTTCCCTATTTTTTTGCTCTTGCTACGGCTGGAGGCTAATTCCAGGCAGATCTGAAGTCCAGCCAGAAAGCTCCATATTCCAAGTAAAATCTAGCCCCCTTTTCCCCCAGTTCCTCTCATTCCCCCCTGCAATTGAGTGTAGAGCATAAGCCCTTGCTCCTTCACCGAAGGACTGCTACATGCAATCATATCCATTATTGTTTTAAGTATATTTTTCCAGGTAATTGCTACTCCTGGAACTGCATTACAAGCAAGATCAGCCCTCCTGCTGCAGAGCCAAAGCTGCATGCTATATCTTCAAATCTGAGAGATTTTGAGTGTGCAAATCCTCCTCTCTACCTTATTTCCAAAGTAAGATCTCATCCCCAATCATTCTTCTCCCTTTTTCTTCCAAATTCCCAACCTTTTCTCTCATTTTTATGCAAATAGTTGCTGTCCAGCAACTATTTCAGCTGTTGGAGCTGCAATCCTAAAGATCACATTGCATGCAAAATTTTAATCTTCAATCTTGGATTGAAAGGTACAATCCCTAGCCATCTCCTTTGCTGCCATGCATGGACTCTCACATTTGACCCCCCCAGTTTTGCTAGGAATTTAGGAGGTTTTTTATGTTTTCTTTGCCATAATGCATGTTGATATCATACAAGCATTCTGAATCCCTTCATATCTATTGAAATCATGGTTATATCTTAACATAAATGGGTGACTGACATGCAATGGGTTAAAATCAAGAGGATTATACTGAAACCATCTCCTAAATTATTATTATTTTTATTGTCTTTTTATTTCCTGGAATTCATATCCAGTAAGATCTGCTCTTACCTAAAGTGTTGGCTATTTTTTTGGGTGGAAATCTGGTTGATATATTTTATTATTTTGTCCACATGAATATGTTTTTCCATCTTCTATTGGAGGTACAATCATGTTTGCTCTTCTTTGCAATTTTTGAAAATGAGTTGCCAAAATTTATGTGACTATCTTGATTGGTTATATGGAATCACTCACCCCGTATTCTCTTGATCTTTATGTTCAAACAAGTGGGTATTATGGTTGAAAATGCTAATGTCAATACCATTTCTTCATTCATATATATATATATATAATATTTTATGCCAACCAGATCTTACGATTTTCTGGAAACAACTTAAAATAAATGAATCAAAGATAAAAAGTTATAATTGCAGGAATACCTTAGATTACTATTTTAGTTTATTTATTCAAAGGTTTACAAAACATGAAAATATGAACCGAAAGTTCAAGATCCTTTGTCAGAATAAATAGTAGATGAAACATCATTGATCCAAAATTCTAGGTGCTAAAAAAAATCATAGACAAGGGTTAAGATAGTTTAAATGAACAAATGTTTCTACTATATAGAAGAGATAAATACAATGCATCTAGATCATGCGTTTAGGGTTCATTACTGAGTAAGAATTTATAATAATAGTAATTAAGACATTAAGTATCCCTTATATCTAAATGTTCAAAAACAAAATCCGACCTTAGGCATATAAACTTCATTTGATGTTTTCTATTCAGAAATGGCTAAGTGTACTAAAATGGTAATGAAGTTTAGGATTGGTGGACTATAAACTCTTCATTTCTATATATGTATAATAAGAATTCTGAACACAAGAAATTGATCGCTTACTTGGGTCATGTTCATTGCAAGTCACATATATAGGATCTAATTGTAGTTAGAATAACTATATATCATAATGAACCTGAACATGAATCGAATACATACATATGGCAAAAATTTCCACTAACTTGCTGTCGTGGGAGAGTATCAAAAGGTTCGGTTAATTGGTATTTGAATCTTGACAAAGATCTGTATTATTGTATCACATCATTATCTAGTATCATATCATCTATCTAGAAAGTTTAGCCATTATTTTCATATAGGAAAATTGAGAGGAATAGGGGTAAATAGTGAATGCTGTCCTGTGAGCCTATTCATGCAAGAAGTACTTTGATCCATAAAGTTGACCACACAAGATGATGAGAATTGAATTTGTAATCAAGTATATTACACGGTTGATGGGGAATCAATGATGATCTAATAATTTATGATGCCGGTTAGGGTGATCTTTACACCTAACCGTGCGAGGGCGCGGTGACCCTCAACTGAGCGGAGGAAAGGAAGCTCAGTTAGGGCAGCGGCCGCCAAGTGTGCGGGTCTAGGATTCAAGTCTTTTACACGGTTTTTACGCGAGCTCGCAGTGTTTTTACGCCTCGTTGGGATCCAGACTTTAGATCAGTTCCGCTGACCCTGTCTATTAGGATACCCAGGCGGGGGTTCCTTGGTTTTCAGTTTTACGTACGAGCTCGGTTGCCCGTTACCGGTCGGGCTGTTTTTCTAGAGTGACTTTTCCGGGAAGTCCCTCTCACCCGTCTCAGTGGCGTAGTTGGGGAGTAGACCTATCCTTCTATTGGACCGTCCTTCCAACTAGAGGGTGAGACGGAAGAGCCATTTGTAGGCTTCTTCACCGCTTGAGTTTTCTTTCGCCAACAGACTTGGCGATTCTACATCTAGATCATCTATATCTACATCTAAATCATCAAGAGTTGCATCTGAGAGAGTTAGAGTGAAGATTTGGAGGAAATTACAATTAAAATTGAGTTGATTGGAGGTGACTATAACTCGATTCGAAATCCCTATAAGTTAGTGGACGTGTTGGGAACTTAGTTAGGATGCATTACACAACACCGCATGCCTACGGAGGCCCCCCCAACCCTAAGGTACTTTTAATACCTTAGAGTCATAGTGTGAGATTTCACACGAACCAAGACCACAGACTATCCACTAACTAAAAAGGAGTAAACAGCATTAAGGATCAATTCCATCATCATTATATCAGTCCTATATCGAAAACCATGATATAATCTCAATGACAAGAAATTAGCAATTTCATCATTCATGTGCCATCAAGTTCCACGACATGATCTCCAAGACCCAGAATCATGATCTTTATCTACATCATCTGGAGTTATATCTAAAACAATTGAAATTAAGAATTTGATGCCTACCTATTGAACTTGGGAATTAAGTAATCTATAAATATCTCCTATTCCATCTTTCACATCGACAAATCCACAGATTTGATATCTGGTCAATATAATAATAGAGATATATACATATATGCATACTCCTATAATTATCAACATTTGATTACAAAATAAATATGTTAAATATGAAAAGTGTTGGGATAATGGGAGTTTATGAGAAATGCTTACAAGCCTGACTACCTTTTTACTTACGCAAGTAGATGTAAATAGTGCTTATTCCACCCTTCTACTTGCTCTCTTTTGCACATTAAATTACTTGTTAATTATTTAAACTACGGGTTTGTATTCACAATTGTGACTCCTTTTCTTCCTTGCACGCATGGCAGGAAAGGAGTCTGTTGTTCAGTAGCTATACAGGGTTTCAGGAGACAAGGTCTATACCAGACGGTATGTGGTTTTTGTTACAGTTTTTAGTTCAATTGATATTGTAATTGCTTCTTCTCTTCAGTCACATTTTTGGGATGTTGTATGAACTGTCAGACATTGTACATGTTGAAATTAATGAAATAAGATTTTGGTGTCAATATTTTTCTCTATTAACTTGTGGTTGTGAATGTGAATGTCGAATGTCACTTGTAAATATATTCATTGCGAAAAATTTCCCCATAAGATTATGCTTTTAATGCGATGTCATAAATGGAATATTGCGAATTGTGTCGTAAACGAGTACCCAGATCCTTGGGGGTTCACAATCGGCTCGCATGAGAACCTCTAAACTCATTAGCAGAAGCCACGGAATCCGCCACCCGAGAAATGGAACCTTGAGATCCGACCGCCTTCGAAACGGTGAATGCCCTGCCCAGGTCTGCCAACATATGACCGTCTGAATGTTCTGGATCTGGACCATACCGACCCGATTGTTGCAAACTTCAGTGCCCGAGACCGCCCCACATATCCGATTTGGATCCCCCCTGCAGTGCTCAGATCCGAGCTTCTGACCCACCACACCCCGCACCGCCTCCGAGAACAGAGGGGTTTTCCCGAAGTCATCAACCTGCTCAGACGACCCCAAACAACCCAGAGCGCTTCGCCCGATGCATCAGCTTGACATGTACCGCACAGAACTGCCATAGTCGAGAAAAGATAGGCCTTTTGAGCTCCGCAAAAAGACCCCCTGCCTCCTTCCGATGATACCTTCGTAGAATGCATGGACGTCAGCCGGTCACCCTCACCGCCTTCTGCCCCGGCGATTCCACACGTTCAACTTCCACGAGAAACATCGCACCTCCGAACGTCACCATCATCTTGCACGAGAACCCGGCCGTCACATTTACCCCACGCACAACCAACCACAAAAGTTGTCCCCGCAGTATCCCGATTGAGAGCGTCGGAGCGGTCGCCGCCTGCACTGTCACGAAAACTCGATCCACCAACAGAACCCCCCAAACAACGAAGGTTCCCTCCTCCAGCGTCAGAGCCTCACCCCCATCTCTCTGCAACGGAGTTCGCTAATGCGTTCGTCCGCTGGCCATCCGAGAGAAGGCCAATAACCTTCGGGCCTCATCCGTCGACAATCCACGTGCGCGCACCGTTGACTCATCCAGCCATACAACATCGCCCGTGAATCGTACCCAATAACTGATCTTATATCCGCAATGGCCTTCGCCAGTGCCCCTCCTTCCCGTGGCTCACCCCCACCAGAATCTCTTGTCCCTTCACCCCCGCCCGATGGCATGCCCGCTCAAGAAGTTCCCCCGCTTTGGCTGCCTCCACCGTGCCCAACCGAGAGCGACCACACACGAAGCTGCGGTGTCTGTTTCCTCCGCATGCAAAATATCTTACAGGATCTCTACAGTCAGCAGCGCGATGTCCCCAGTTGCCGCACCTCAGATAGCGACCTCGAAACGTTAACATCGACTCCCTGTCAACGTCGCCTCGTTGAGCGCCGCCTCGACCACAGTGCACCTGTGTCGAGACTCGAACCCCTCGCCTTCGTCCAAACACCCGCGTCCACCCCCGCTCATCCGCAGCTTCGTGTGTGGTTGTTCTCGATTGGAGGCGGCGGCAATAGCCAAAGCGAGGGAACTTCTTGAGTGGGCACGCCATCGGGCAGGGGCGAAGGAACATGAGATTCTGGTGGAGGTGAGCCGTGGGAAGGAGGGGGCACTGGTGGAGGCCATGGTAGATATAGGATCAGTTATTGGGGTAGGATTCATGGGTGATGTTGTACGGTGGGATGAAGCCCGGAGGTTGTTGGCATTCTCTCGGACGGTCGGTAGACGAACGCATTGGCGAACTCCATTGCAGAGAGATAGGGGCGAGGCTCCGGCGCTAGAGGAGGGAACCTTCGCTGTTCGGGGGGTTTTGTTGGTGGATCGAGTTTTTGCGAAAGTGCATACGGCGGTCGCTCTCGTGTTGCAGGTGTCCGAGATCGTCTCATCCGGGATACTGCGAGGACAACCTCCTCCTATATCTGCAAGAAGATGAATTCAAGCAGAGAACTATGTGCTCCACTTTTCATATTGGACGAGCAGGTGAAAAGAAGCTGGATTCACAGGCAGGATGGATCAGGTGAAAAGAAGGCATCAAGATCTAAACTGGCTGCTCTTGCAGTTCTTAGGGGGGCATTTGGAATGAAATAAATTTAGTGGTTTTCTAGTGCTGGAGATATTATGTTGAAAATGTGGTACACAGCATGTTGGAGCTACAGGAGTCGTTGGTGCATTTGCAAGTGTAAGAGGTTGTAAAGAGTGAGTGGCAGGCATGTTAAAGGTGTTGTACTTTGTTTGTTTGTTTGTTTTAAAAATTTTCGATGACATCCATCCTGGGTGACCATCCTTTGGCTTCTAGAAAAAAAGAAAAAAAAAGTAGACTTATTGAGAGCCTGAGAGAAGTAAGAGTTCACTAGAATATTACCGAGATGCTATTTCTTCCTCATGTTTTCTTAATGCAGAATCAAGGTCATGGAGGGCTTTCTCCCTTTCTGCTAAAGCCATTGCTACTTCTTTTTCAGCTTCCTGATGAGTTTAAGTATTGCAGCATAAGTAATAAAACAAAGAAAAGATCATGAATATTACCAAACTGAAAAATAGATAAAGACCATTTAGATCATGATTTATGCAAAGACATACTCTAAGGATGTCTTCCTGTGCATTTATTTTCTCAATGTCCTTGGCAGCTTGAAGGTCAGCCTCTTTTTTTTGAAGAAGTGCATGGGCTCGAACTTTATAAGAGGAAAATTCACTTTCAAGGCGGCTGATCTGAGGAAAAAGTACAATGCAGTCAGACCATAAGTTGAAAATATTTGAAATTCTGCGAACAAAGTGGCAATAAAGAGTTGAGGCAGAGATCTAGTTTTTTCCAGTGAAGATATAGATGGATGCCAGACCACTCAACTTGCATAAAAAACGTAAGAATAAAAAAACAAGGACTAAATTCAGAACTAAATCGTGCACCATCTACACCACAAGCAACGGGACAAACACAAAATTATAAATCACCTCATTCCTTGAAAATATACGGCCAACAAATTTCACCAAAAATTACACAAGCTGTTATCCAGCCCAACACCTTTGGAACAAATGTTATAAAGGATTCTGATGATCTGAAGGTGACGAGCACAGCTGCACAAGCTACCATCCACTCATCTCCCGAAAATAGGACTGTTCTCTCTTTTACATTGGTGTTGCATGGAACTGGCTAGGGTCGAATATTTATTATCCAGCTTTATTAAAGCGATGGAAACTTGTCACACACTTTGAATTGTACAAAAAAGACTGATTTTAATTTCAGAGAAGCCATCGTCCACATTAAGTAGGGTTGGCCTACGTGGATTCTTTACTTCCATTCAGATCTATTTTAGGCCATTCTGGAACTTAGATCCAAATAAGTCAGATCCCTTCGGATAGTCTCCTTACAACACTTCTCGGGCCTTTCTCGCCTTTTCTTAGCCGGCTCAACATTCCAAATTTCACATCTTCTAACTGGATCATCAGCCAACCTCCTGATCACATATTTTGAAGTATGTTTTTTTCGTGTATAGCTACGCATTCACTGTAGCAGGTTTCATGATTGCTCCGCAATACTTTCCTTTGATTTTCAACAGAATTTTCTTTCACATAAATCAGTAGAGGCTTGACAGCCAGTGTAAAAAGTAGTCGGATTTTTTAGCATGGATTTGGACAAGAATCCATGTAATCGACCCTACTTAAGTGGGAGAAGGCTTATGTGTGTATGTGTAATAGTAGAGGCTCATCTCTACTTTAGTCAACATGTATTTATTCTATAAATGACATTTCCATCGATTTCCCATCAAGTTACTATGTTCTTAATCTGAGACGCATTGGAATAATTTAGCAAATTTTCATACTACCTTCTTTAGCCAAATAATTCCAGTAAAAGTAGCTCATTTCTTCATGAATGCCTTGGTAATAATATGCCATGTCCCTCAACAGCTTCGAGAAAATTCGACTTTTAACGAAACCCAAAGTCCCAAAATGTGCTTGCAGTCAAAATTATAAAGCGTATCCTCCATAATGATACAACTCTGAGCAGCATATAAACAATAATGTGGACCAAAAAAAACATCTTTACATCATAATGTTAATATGTAGGGTCCGACGAGCACAATGATGAGTGCACTCCCTCTTTCCCATTAAAAAAACATAATTACCTCTTCCTTATGAACTTTAAATAAATAGCAAAAAAAGTAGTTTACTTCCTGCAATTAAATCATCAAATGACCATCCTCCATCCGATGTGTCCACACTTTCCACCCCTCTACAGGGATTAATTCCAGCAACAAGAAACCATGGCACCTTTCTCACTCAGCCATAAATCAAAAAGCCCAGGGGATCCTCTAATCAGACAACCCCGTTCCTTACCAACCATCCCTTAAGAAGTAAAGCATCCGCAAACACCCTAGCCCAGAAAAGAAGAAAGATATCAAGGGCATCAGCAGGCCCGATCCTTGGAATGTTGATGCCACTCAGGCAAACCACTCCTTTCCATTGAAGCATTCATAGCGACATGCCCAAACTCATTCAACTTGACCATTCCTTTCATAACATCCAAGATTGCAAAAGTCATCTAGTCGTGTTAAGGGGAGTATTCCCAACCCAATCAGGATGAGTTGGTCGCTTGAACCGACTTCTGTTGGTTTCCGACTAATTGGTCCAGTAGGCAGTCTAGTAGGCTGACTAGTCGGCAGACTTTTTTCACAATCACCTCTCTTTTTTTCTTTCTTTAAAGTAGACTAAATCTAAGATGCTCAATGTTTGATTAGAACTCAATTGTTGCTTTTATTTCAATATGATATAATTGAAAATGCCCATATCTATATCGTGGAAAAAAAACAAATGAATCATGTTGCCATAGGGCTCTCCTATATAGAGAGGAGAAAGCCCAAATACCCTAGAGGGAAAATTACAAAAGAAGGAAAGAAGAAATACATAAATGCTAATAACTCTCAACACTCCCCTTTAAGATGGAGCATAGATGATCATGATCAGCTTGGAACACTTTTGGGACAACCCTTAAAAGGGCCATGGTGAAAATATTTGTTGTATGTTCCCCTAAGTTGACATGAGAAGTAGAGATGAAGCCCTTCTGTATCATGCCTCATGTGTAAAGGCAACCAACCTCAATAATGAATAATGCATCCTGATTATCACATAACAATTATATGAGAAGAGGTGGTTTAGTAGCTAGGTCTACCAGAACAGATCTGACCTACATCATCTCAACGTTCCCTTGTGTTATAGCTCTGTGCTCATATTCAACACTCGACCTAGTAACCATAGTCTACTTCTTGCTTTTCTATGAGACCAATGAACTCCTTATGAAGACTGAAAAAGAGGTAGACTTCTTGTCTTTACAGCATCTTGCATAGTCAGCATCTACATTGATTGTGTTAGCAAGAGATGTCCCTCTGTTGAATAGCAAATGTAGAGTTATATTTATGTCTTTGTACTGTTTTCTTATTTTCCGTTCTTCTGTCTATCATATGTTATTTACCCATAGGTCTCTACCCTATATAAGAGAGCCTAGGGTTCAAGGAATAAACAACTCTCTTATTTTTTCCAACATGGTATCAGAGCGGCGGTCCTAGACCGGAGCTCCCGTACCCAAAACCTTAGCCCTACACTCCGCCTTCATCTCCGCGCGTGCCGTCGCCAACCTTCGTGCATCATGCGCCGCCCTGCATGTCGCCCCTGCGTGCAGTCGCGCCGCCCCCGCGCGCCCTTGCACTGCCAACGCCCCTGCGTCGCCATGCACGTAACCACTCCGCGAGCGCAGCTCCCTACGCGTACAACGCCTCCGTGCGCGGCTTCCTCTCTAACCGTTGTCGGCCTTCTCCCGAGGCCACATTTCCGCCACCACTGTACGGTACGGTCTCTGTCGCCGGCATCGATTCCTCCGCTTATTTGATGGATTTGGGTGCATAAGTCTACATATACATTCAAATCTACATATGTTTGTGTAGACACTTACTCTTTGGTCTACAAAACCCTAGTCTTCTACATCTGGCAACATGTCAAAAAACAAAGTCGATGTACCCGCTACAGGTGCTTTCAGAGGTCCAACGCCTATTGTCAAAATGGACGGGACAAACTATGAGCTCAGGGCTATGCAGTTCATGAGCCTGATGAAGTCGAATGGTAAGAAGCACATTCTTACCGAGGAGGAGACGGTGGATAAAACTGGGGTACAAGCCTCGTGGGAGGCGGATGATGCATATGCCAAAATTTGGCTTTCAGGTACATTGGCGATAGAGATCGCCAATGATGTGTTACATCAGCCCACAACCAAGGCGATGTGGGATATTCTCGCTGCTACTTATTCATAGCCAATGAATGAGACTATGCAACTCCAGCATGATATTTTTACTATCAAGCATAATGGGCGGTCCCTTCATTCACTATATACATCCTTGCGTGGGATGTTTAAAAAGCTCCACAGTTTCATGCCACTCACATCTACTCCCGAGCAGCAAAAGACTTATAGGAATGCCACTATGGTTGGTGTACTCGTTCCCAGATTCTGGAAGATGCCACTATTCCTCCCATGGAGGAAGCTTTCTGCATGCTCGGTAGGATCATTGTCCCATCCACTACTGCCAGTCAGACTTCTTCAACGATAGCTGCCTCCCGAGGTAGAGGAGGCTCTTCTCAGTTTCATGGACGCAGACCTGGTGTCAGAAGAAGTCGTATTCGTCAGCCCTATACTTACTGTCATCGTCATGTACATACAGAGGATACATGCTACTCCAAGCATGGATTTCTTGCTTCTGCTCGAGTAGCTGAGCAGATAGAGCCCTCGGCTTCTTCTTCTTTAGATCAACAATTTGATGACCTTGTAGCACGAATCAGGGGCATTATATCTCCTGCCAGTCCCACTACTTCTTCATCGGCCTCCGGGAGTCATTCAGATGTGACTGCTTCAGCTTCCTCCGGTACCTTGGGCAGTACTTATGCACTTACTAGCTGTAGTGAATCTGATGTTGTAGAATGGATTATGGACTCTGATGCTACACATCACTTCTGTGGAGACAGAGATCAACTTACAGCATAAAGACAGGTTCCTCCAGGACGCACTGTGGTTATAATAGATGGGACTCATTCCCCAATCACTGGATAGGGGGAGATTAGCTTGACACCCTCTATGCGTCTACAGAATGTGTTGTATGCACCTGGCTTTTCTATGAATTTGTTATCTATTAGTCATATTACGAAAGATCTATATTGTCAAGCTATTTTGACCCATCTTCTCTTGTATTTCAGGACATCCTTACAGGCAAGGTGATTGGGTGTGGCCGTGAGCAGGGCGGTCTCTATTGCTTGGTCCAAACTCCTTATGCTGGCATTTCCTCTCATTCTACTGTACATGCCTCCCCCTTTACGTGGCGCCTGTGCTTTGGTCATCTTCCGCTCCAAAAAATGTGTCGTGTTCCGCCTCAGATCTCTTCTTACTCGTCCTTTCAATGTGAGGCATGTCAATTGGGAAAGCATTATCGGTCTGCCTTCCCCAATCATCAGAGTCGGAGCAGTAGCTCTATTTTTTAATTATTTTATATAGATATTTATGTGGTTGAGGTGCAAAGATTTGGGGATCGGATTATTTTGCTAAAGTTGGTGCTTGAAGAAGAAATTTTGAATATCATTTCAATTTATGCACCGCAAATTGGTTTAGATGAAAGGACTAAACAAGCTTTTTGGGAGGATCTGGATAATATTTTACAAGGAATCCCACAAAGAGAGATGGTTTGCATAGGTGGAGATCTTAATGGACATGTGGGAAAAGATGTTTCAGGGTATGCAAGTGTGCATGGATGACATGGTTTTGGGGATAGAAACGAAGAGGGAAAAGTCATTCTAGATTTTGTAATTGCATATGATCTTTTCATAGCAAACACTCTTTTCAAGAAGGATGAGCTTTTAATTACTTATAAGAGTGGCTCAACTAGAACACAGATAGATTACTTTGCGTTGAGGAGAAGAGATCGGTTGTGTTGCAAAGATTGCAAAGTAATCCCTGGAGAGAGTTTGACAACCCAGCATCGCCTGTTAGCCTTGGATTTACAAATAAAAGGGCTGGTAAAGAAAAGGAAGGTTCCTAAGATCACTAGAACTAGGTGGTGGAATCTTCCGCTGAAGCAATCAAGCTTCAGGGAGAAGGTTTTAGAAGACTTATCTTGGGATTGTAGCGGTAGTGCAAACAAGATGTGGGAGGCAGTAGCATCTTGTATCTGAAAGGTAGCCAAAGAGATGCTAGGCGAGTCAAAAGGAGGAGCTCCGGGTCAAAAGGAGGCTTGGTGGTGGAGTGAAGGGGAGCAAGAGAAGCTAAAAACTAAAAGAGCTTGCTTTAAAGCTATGTCTAAGGATAGAACAGAGGAAACTGTCACAGACTATAAAATAGCGAAGAAGGAAGCAAAGAAGGCTGTAAGCGAAGCTAAGTCAAAAGCTTATGAAGTTTTGTATAAAAATCTCAACTCTAAGAAGGGCCAGAAGGATATATTCAGGTTGGCCAAAGCAAGAGAAAGAAAGACCAAAGACCTTTCTCAAGTGAGATATATTAAGGACGAGGAAGGTCACGTGCTTTAAACTCAGAAGGATATAGAGACTAGATGGGAGCAGTACTTCCATAAACTTTTCATTGGAGAAGAAAATAGAGAGATCACTTTGGGTGATCTAGCTAGTAGTAGACGAATACAAAGAAAAGAAGTAGAGGAGGCTTTGAAGGTTATGAGACCTGGGAAAGGTGTTGGACCGGATGACATCCCTGTAGAAGTATGGAAAGTTTTAGGTGAGCGTGGTTTGACTTGGCTTACGAATCTATTCAATGTTATTTGACGAAGCAAGAAAATGCCTGAAGATTGGAGGAGGAATATCGTGGTGCCTCTTTATAAGAACAAAGGAGACATTCAAAATTGTTCAAATTACAGAGGTATCAAGCTGATGAGTCACACTATGAAAATTGGGGAACGTGTGATCGAAAGAAGGTTGAGGCAAGTTTCCCAAGTAAAAGAAAACTAATTCGGATTCATGCCATGTCACTCAACTATTGAAGCCATCCATTTGCTGAGGAGAACAATGGAGATTTATAGAGCTAAAAGGAAGAATCTCCATATGATCTTTATTGATTTGGAGAAGGCCTATGATTCCGTCCCACGAGAGATACTGTGGAGAGTTTTGGAGAAGAGACAAGTACCTGTCCTATACATTAATCTCATAAAGGATATGTATGATAGGGCTTTATCTTGTGTATGGACCCCGACGGGGAAGACTGACTATTTTGATATCAACATTGGTTTACATCAAGGTTCAGCTTTGAGTCCATTTCTTTTTACTTTGATTATGGACGAGTTGACAAGTCACATTCAGAATGAGTTACCTTGGTGTATGTTATTTGCTGATGATATTGTGTTAATTGACGAGACTAAAGATGGAGTAAATGAGAAGTTTGAGGTTTGGAGACATGCATTGGAGACTAAAGGCTTTCGTATAAGTAGGGCTAAGACGGAATATATAGAATGCACCTTTGATGGAAGCAATGGTGAAGGAATCAAGGTGAAGATTGGTGACGATAACATTCAGAAGAAAGATTCTTTTAGATATCTGGATCTATTTTGCAACATGATGGGGAAACTGATGGAGATGTTACTAATAGAATAAATGCAGGCTGGCTAAAGTGGAGAGGAGCCTCTGTTGTTCTCTGTGATAAGAAAATTCCTTTAAAAATTAGAGGAAAGTTTTACAAAGCAGCCGTGAGACCTGCTATGCTTTATAGTTCTGAATGTTGGCCTGTGAACCATAGACATGTGCAGAGAATGGTTGTAGCAGAAATGAAAATGCTAAGATGGATGTGTGGACATACACGTAAAGATCGGATTCGGAATGATGCAATTAGAAAGAAAGTTGGTGTAGCTTCGATCGAGGATAAGATGCGAGAAAACCGCTTAAGATGGTTTGGTCATTTGCAGAGAAGGTCAACTGATGCACCGATTAGGAGATGCGAGTGTTGGAATGTTGAGCCAGCTAAGAGAGGGCGAGGACGGCCCAAGAAGTGTTGGAAAGAGACTATACGAAGGGATCTTAGTTTTTTTGGATATAAGTCCGAGATTGACCCAAGATAGATCTAAATGGAGGCGAAGAATCCATGTAGCCGACCCTACTTAATTGTGGGAAAAGGCTTTGTTGTTGTTGTAGATATTTGGGGTCTCAGTCATGTTCCCGATCATCAGGGACACAAGTTTTATCTTGTCGTTGTTGATGATTTCTCTCGTATGTCCTGGGTCTTTTATTAAGGAATAAATCTGAAGCTGGAGATGTTATCAAGAACTTTCTCAATGAAGTGCAGAATGTGTTTTCTTCTGTGAAATTTGTGAGAATTGATAATGCTTTAGAAATCTATACTCATACTCTTTCCAATTATTTTTCAATCCGATGTATTATTCATCAAACATCATGTGCCTATACTTCCCAACAAAATGGTGTTGCAGAGAGGAAGCATCGTCATTTGTTTGATGTTACAAGAACTCTTCTCATTCAAAGTCGTGCTTTGCATTCTTTTTGGGGTGATGTTGTTCTTACGACATGCTATCTTATTAATCGCATGCCCTCATCGATCTTGGGAGAGAAAATTCCCTTCTCTCTTGCTTTTGCTGAGAAAGAATTGTTCTCACTTACTCCTCGTGTGTTTGGCTCAGTCGCCTTTGTCCACCAGTTGTCTCCAGGTATTAACAAGCGCTCTCCCAGAGCAGTCAAGTGTGTCTTTGTTGGGTACTTCGGGACACAAAAATGGTAGAAATGTATTACTCAATGCGCAGGAAGTATTATGTTAATGTTGATGTCACCTTTTTCGAGTCAGTGATGTACTATTCTCCTACAGGTGATCGGTTGACTTCCTCAGACTCCGATGATGAAATCTACATGCCACCACCACCATCATCACCTCCTTCACCACCACCACATCACCTCCTTCACCACCATCGCCACCACCATCACCACCTCCTACGGTCCCAGTCTCACCGCTGCCGCATCATTATACATGCCAACCTGCTTCTGCTCATGGTAACCACTCATCATCTAGCACGTATGGGGTATGTTCTGAATACATAGTTTCTAATGATGGGTCTGATGGTCTGCCTGAGCAGGGTTCTTTACAGGGGACAGACATGGAGGTTGTTGATCTGGACTTACCTAATGCACTTCGGAAGCAGATGTGTAGCTATACATCATATCCTCTAGCATCCATGATTTCCTTTGATCGCTTGACTGGGAATTCAGGAAATTTGTAGTTGCATTGTTTGTCGTGGACATTCCACGGAATTATCAGGAGGCTATGAAGGATAGTCAGTGGCGATTAGCTATGGAAGAAGAGATGGCTGCCTTACAGTCACGTGGTACCTGGAGCTTGGTTACTGCTCTTGATGGAGCGTCTATCGTCAGTTGCAAGTGGGTGTTTACTGTTAAACACCGTGCAGATGGAAGTGTGGATCTGTACAAAGCGAGATTGGTTGCTCATGGATTCACTCAAACAAAGGGGGTGGATTACCTAACCACATTCTCCCCAGTGGCTCGTCATTCTTCTCAAAGGATTCTTCTTTCTGTTATAGTGGTACGTGATTGGCCTCTCTTCCAACTTGATGTTAAAAATGCCTTTTTGTATAGGGACCTACAAGAAGAAGTCTACATGTAACAACCTCATCGGGTTTTTGCTGGCGGGGGATATTTGCAGACTTCATAAGGCAATATATGGCCTTTAACAGAGTCCTAGGGCATGGTTTTAGAAGCTCTAAGATTCAATTGAGAAGCAGGGATTTCAGAGGTCGAATGTGGATCACTCATTTTTGTACAGAGAACTTCTAGAGGCATGGTGTTCATTATGGTATATGTTGATGACATATTAGTCACATGTGATGACGTGCATAGAAGGAGGGGGGGTTGGCGGTGAGGAGACTGGCTATCGTGAATGAGTCTTTTCTTCTAAAATGGGTCTCTCGGCTATGCGGTCCGGAGGATAACACGATGCTTAATTTCTTAAGATTGGCTGTTGAGTTCGACCGGAGTCTGGGTCTGGATTTGGGTGCCCGCTTTTTGGCCTCCTCCTCTCACTTCTCTCGCGATATTGGTAATGCTTTGGTCCGCAACCGTTCTCTTTTTGTCATTAAGTTGGGAGATGGCTCCCTAACTCGTTTTTGGGGCGATGATTGGACCGGTAGGGGGCCGCTTAAGGATGCCTTTCCTCGTTTATTCGCGCTGGTGGATGACCCTGACGTGAGGGTTGCTTCTTACTGGGATGGGGCTGCTTGGGGGCCGAGATTTGTGGCCAACCTTTCCGACCAACGACAATTGGAGTTTATGGCTCTTCTGGAGATTCTTGCGGTCTCGCCCTCGCCTTTGGTGGGTCGAGATCACCTTTGTTGGAAGAATGGCTCCTTCTCTGTTCGTGATGCTTACCGGGCCCTTCTTCCGCCCTTGGTGGTGGCTGATGTTTCGTTGCTTCGGGACTGTCAATTCTTTTGGGGCCTTCGGGTTCCCGAACGGATTGGCATCTTCTTATGGCTTTTCCGTCGCGGGCGTCTCCTTTCTCGTAGCAGGTGTGCTGCTCTCTTCCCTGCAGTTTCGCCTATCTGTGGTCTGTGCAATCTGGAGGTTGAGTCTATTGACCACCTCTTCTTCCGCTGTGGTTTAACGCGTGTCATTTGGGCGGATCTGACTTGGCTTGACGCTTCGGACTCCGTTTCCTTCTGCGATTGCTTGGTTCGTTCTCGGGCAAGGAATAAGAACGACATTCTCTCTTCTATCGCTCGGCTGTGGTGCATCTGGACTGCTAGGAATGAGGCTCTGTTTACTGGCCAGAGATTCTACTCGGAAAACGTCCTCATATCTGCTTCCCGCTTGGTCTGTGACTGGTCTGTTGCTTAGTTGTTCCATATTGTAGTCGGGGTATCGAGTTGTGATACCCTCCGATCTGGTTTGAGTTCTTTCTCTCCCCTTTTTTCAATCCGCTTTCCCGCTGTAAGTCTCTCTTTTTTCTTTGTCTTCTATTAATAAATTTGGGGCGAGCACCATCGAGTGCGTCCCCCATTTTTGAGCTTCAAAAAAAAAAAGGGCTAAAGAATTTATGGGTCGACAATTTGTTACTAAGGATCTTGGCACCTTATGATATTTCTTGGGATTAGAATTTGCTAGAATTCAGCAGGGTCTTGTGATGACCCAACGGAAGTATGTGACATATATGCTAGTGGAAACAAGAATGATTGGATGACGGCCAGCTACCGCTCCTAGGGACCATAGTATGAAGTTATATGATGATGATACAGAGGAGGTGGACAGGAGATGATACAGAGAAATAGTGGGGAAGCTTCTTTATGTTACTATAACCAGACCGTATATCTCATTTGCAGTAGCTGTGTAAGCCAATTCACGAAACCCCGAGAGGTACACATGGAAGCGATATATATGATTTTGAGATACCTAAAGTCTTCTCCAAGTGCAGGATTATTATTCAAAAAGGGGCAACACTTACCATTTCTGCATGCGTTGATGCTAATTATGCAGGATATCCAAAGGATAGAAACTCCACTTCGGGTTTTGCAGTTTTTGTTGTCGGCTCTCTTGTCTCCTAGAAGAGTAAGAAGCAAACCGTGGTTGCCAGGTCCAGTGCTGAGTTTGAATATTGGGCTATGGCACAAGCTAGTATTGAAATGATGTGGGTTCGCACTGTACTGGCAAATTTACATATAGATGTACCTATTCCTATGCAGCTACAATGCGATAACCAAGCAGCCCTGTTAATTGCAAACAATCCTGCATTTCATGAGAGAACCAAGCATATTGAAGTGGACTGCCACTACACAAGAGATATGATTCAGAAAGGGTTCATCTCTACTTCTCATGTCAGCTCTAGGGATCAAACTGTGGATATTTTAAATAAGGCTTTGCTCAGAGGGCCCTTCCAAAAATGTTCATCCAAGCAGAGCATGATTGACATCTATGCTCCATATTGAGGGGGGCGTATAGAGTTATATTTATATCTTTGTACCGTTTTCTTATTTTTCAGTTCTTCTATCTATCATATTTAATTTACCCATAGGTCTCTCCCCTATATAAGAGAGCCTAGGGTTCAAGGAATAAACAACTCTCTTATTTTTCCCAACAGCAATCATGTACCTAGAGAAGACTGGAGAAACCTTAGGATCATGTAGACTGAGTTGTGAGCTTGATGTGGTTGCTCCATAAACTGACTGACTTTACTCATTGCAAAGGAGATATCTAGTATTTTGCATGTTAATATTCACGTAGAAAAGCTTCATAACAAGTTCATTGTATCTCCTCTTGTCCAACTCATTTGTATCATCATAATAGAGTTAAATGTTGGGATCCATAGTAGTTGCAGGTCTCTGTCATCCTTGTCTCTATTGGGAAACCCGATTATGGGGGTCCCTTTGATCCATTTATGTACCCATTTGGGGATAACGTTCGTTTCAACCAGATGGTACAACATCGAATCTCGACCCACATTCAGTTACAAAGGAAGGTTTGGAAGGTGTGTCCATAAGGAGACGTCCTCCCCTCTGATTCGGTATACCAGTAGGGTTCTTCGAAACTATCATTGCACGTTGGTGACACTAGTGCAACGAGTCTTTTAGTGGCGGAAACGAAATCGATCGTGGGCCATCTAGCAGATGGGAATGATGTCACGGTTCTGCAGCCTGTTATTGGAGTCGTGGAGTTTGAAGATCATAATGTATCATTTGACGGAGGTTCTAGGTGGAATGCTCAAAATGTGATGGAGGACTCAGTGACGGTTATCGAAAAGGAACTCCCCCCCAGGCACACAACAGTAGCCTCCAAGTCGAGGTTTGATGTGGGTACACCTATTACTGAGTTTGGGGCCTCCATGCTCGTTGTGGGTCCAACTAGGTTTTGAGAATCAGCTGGGACTGGGAGCTCGGCCAACGACGTCATTCCTCAGGAGGCTAAAAATATATATATATATATATATGTATGTATGTATGTATGTATATAAAAAGAGAAAGAACAAATCCTCTAAGTCACTCTTGGGCTTACTTAGGATTCTCCGAAGAGGTGGATGGAGGATGTAGACGATTAACAACACGTACAAGATGAATAAATAAGTAAAAAGACTCTTCTTTGTCAGACTATTGCAAAACTGGTAGGTGTGGCTCCAACCACATTGTGCAAATTGGGTGCTAAATGAGGGTAAGTGTGCGGAATCACATAGATCTGGGGATCTGGAGAAGCAACATCTTGTGGCTTATATGTTGTTCTGTGGCTTAGATGTTATTGGAGACCTTTGCACAATTGGTAGAGGTGACTCCAACTGCAGGGAACAACACTGTATCAAAATAATCGTTACACAGATCAGTTCATGTTAGGGGCTATATAGAAAGTCATTTGGCGTACCAATATTCCCTAGTATTCTTGTCCTCTGTAATGCTTTTCCATTTCCCTTAATTATACAAATTTGGGACGAGGACCTGTGTATTTCCCCTTTCTCTTACTTCAAAAAACATTAGCAACCGAGGTTTAATAATCGTGAGGCGGTCCGAGGTATTTTCCGAAATGTGAAGCAAGGCATAATCCTTATTTTTTAGGAAAGAAAAATTTAAAATAAGCAAAATACATTAAAATATATAATAATATTTAATTTTTCCAAAAACACATTCAAAAAATAATTTCATTTAACAAAACACAATAATTATTTAATTATTGTACTCCATGTGTTTCTTTTCAATTCCTCTAAAAAAATGTTTCTTTTCAATAGTGTTTCTTCATATGTTTGCTAACTATTTTAAGAACAACGAAATAACAACATCAAGTTGCAAACTTACAACTAGTATAAAAATTTTATTACAATTTAAACACAATCACATACATTGTATACAATAGAACTAGTATGTATATAGGAATACGCAAGGTTTAACATGGAAACAAAAACACGGATGTAAAAATATATAATGGTTCACATAACCCAAGAGTAAAAAAACCTTACTCTTGGTGCTTACGCCTCTGCATCGTCACAGTCGCCTCACCGTGTCACTAGCACCTGAGGCTTACGCCTCACAACTTCAGGGTGAGGCTTAAGCCTTGATGCACTTTTTGTCAAAAAATGACTCGAGGCTTATGCCTCACCGCTTGGAGGATGCTTTTTAAAACAATGTTAGCAACAATGATAAGTGGAAGCGGCAGCTCTGTAGAGCCTCACTGTTTGGACCTCACTGTCAGAGCAAGACTCCTCGACAAAGAAGGTTCCTCGACTTAGTAATATGGCAAAAAAGAAGTAAGTGACAAGGTGATGTATGAAGCAACACAATCGAGTATCAATACGACGGTAATTGTTAGCCGCAAGGCACTGAGGGTCTACGTAAAGCCACCATTACCGCACCTAAGCAATGATGAAAAGATGGCACATTGCAAAGAGAAAACGTCATGTTCACGCCATTGCATGAATAGGTGCAACATGAGCAGAAGGCTGGGCATAGATAGTTAGGTGTAAATAGCACCGAAAAGTAGTGCAGCATGCGTTGTTGGAAGGAGAGGTGGAGCAGTCGACATTATAGCTTGCAATGGGTGAGAACCATATAAAGAAGATGGGAGGAGGGGTAACGCCTTTGTTTAGGCTTCAGTCCATTTACTTTATCATTCATTTTGTTTTATATATTATCTTGTAAGCCCAACAATGGTCAATGGTTTAAAAAAAGAGGCAACGATAAAAAAAGATAAATAGCAAGAAATAATAAAGGTTGTAAGAAGAAAAAAAGACGAAGAATTGAAAAATAGAGAGAAGATGAATTAAAAAAGAATTAAAGATAAACGGAAACAAAGAAGAAAGAACACAAAAAATGGAAGAGATCAAAAGAAAAAAGAAGAGGCTTCTTTTTTTAACCCAAACTATTTATCAGGGGAGTGTTAGGTCCCATCAATCATAATTTACATTCATTGTCTTTAGAAACATCCACGCGATAGATCTGCATTGATAGATATCTTTTGATAGGAGCTAAGCATTCATGCTCTAACTTGAGAGGGGATGTTAAGAAAAATGAAGGATTACGCTTACTGGATCGTATTGGGATCCAACTAAAGTGAGTTATGTGGACATTGGTTTAGTCCTACATCGTTTAGCAATGGAGTTGGTGGGGATATATAAAGAGTCTCACACCTCTTGTATTCTTTGAGAAATTTTATTATCAAAATCCAACAGAGAGGGCCCAATCTTTTGGTCATCATCACCTTGACAACCACATAAATAATGTTTGTTCATATTTGCTTTTAAAGCTGCCCACCTTTTTTATGCTGCGCACTTCCAGAAATTACATTAATACTTCATTCCTACACTCCAAAAACCAAAAGAAATAAAATTTTACTTGTATTATAATTTTAGTAAACATGTACCTCTTCTTTAGCAGCTAAAAGATCCGAATCTTTCGCAATTAGCAATTGGTTTTGCAAGGACAGCTCTGATTCAAAGCGACCTGAAACAGCATTCATGGTTTTATTTTGCCCAATTTATTAGCTAAATAATAAGAGTAATGTGAAAACTACTTTTCGCTTTGGCCATTTCTATCTCAGTACGGAGGCATGCACTTTCAGATGTTTCCAATTTGGTTTTGAGAGTATGGAAAGAAGCATCCCAGTAGTCCTTCTCCTTCTCCTGAAAGTCCAAAATAGATATAAATAGCAATAAATATGTTAAACAATCCAGAGTTGCATGGGATATATTGTCGCAGACATTGAAGTTGCAATGGCAACAAAAAAAATGAACCTTACCAATTTTCGAAATCTAAAGTTTTGATCGAGTAGGGCAATCTTGTTTAAATGAACAGAGAATTGATGACAACATGAATATATAGGTTAAATAGTGGTGTAGAGAAGAGCAATGGCACAGCACTTGAAGTCTGTCTAAACCCATACAATTTTATTTGTTCTCTCATGCTCAAATCCTCCAATTGTCAAAAACATGCTAGGCATTGCCCGAACCAATAGATGTCCACTCCTCGAAAGAATAAGTTGCAACGAGGTTCCAAGATTGTTCTGGTTGAAAACTGATCATATTATCTTGAGGAAAAAAAACGGGGGGGGGGGGGGGGAACACTCGTGTGATGCCCACCTCGTGTATACATAATCAAGTCGGAACTCGGAATCAATATCTATGTTAATAACTAAAAGAGAGTACCTCTCTTCGCCTCTCAACACGCCCTCTCTCTGTGCTCGACACGTGTCACCCACTCTCTCCCTTCACACCAGCTTTAGCCAACACCTATTCTCCCCTTTGCCCAGCAGTTATCAGTCACATTCTCCCCCACGTGGCTGACAAGCCCTTAAATGGGTATACAAAACCCATTTGAATGGCAACTCACTCATTTCCTTCCCTCTACCTCCGAGGGTCCTTCCCCCACTCTCTCTCCCACCTCACCCTCCGCTCCTCTCAGCCTCTCTTCAAACCACCACAACTGCTCCCTCCCGCCAAAGCTCCACAAGCTCCCGAACCTCCAACGATTTCGACCTATTTGCTCCAGGCCATATGCCACGTAAACCTCTTCCACAACACGTTCTCGGGTGAGGTCGGTGGGAATGCATGTAGCGCTGTGTTTGATGACGTGGATGTTTTACGGAACAAGCTGAGGGGAAGCTGCCCTCTTGCATATCGACAAACATCTCACAGATGGTGGCGTTCTATTTGTGGAACTGCCTCTTCTCGCCGACGGACACGAGGTTCCAACACCAGGCATCGTTCTATGGTGAGAGGCCCATGTCGGTCTTGCCGACCATGACGAAAGCCTTTGGTGGAGATGGGTCATCGGGGAAGATGTAACATCCGGTTTCCAATCAAACCCGAATTCGACTCGATTTGTGTCCGATTAATCCAATAAAGTTGTTGGTCAATATTTGAAGGCATCATCCTATCACCTGTAGGCGAGAAATACATGACATTTTCAAAGAAGGTGACACCAGCACTGACATAATATCTGTTATTCACAGGATCATAGCAACGGTAGCCCTTTTGAGTACGAGAGTACCCCAGAAAGACACACTTGACAACCCTACGTGAGAGCTTGTCAATCCCTGGCACAAGTTGATGGACAAAAGCAACTGAACCAAAAACACGAGGAGTTAAAGTGAACAATTCCTTGTCAGGAAAAACAACAGAAAGAGGAACTCTCTCCCCCAACACAGAAGATGGCATACGACTGATTAGATAACCTGCCATAAGTACCGCATCACCCCAAAACGATAGAGGAGCACTACTATGAATGAGTAAAGCCCGAGCCGCATCAAGAAGATGACGATGTTTCCTTTCAGCAACACTGTTCTGTTGAGACGTATATGCACAGGTTGTTTGGTGAATAATGCCACGAGATGAGAAGAAATGGGAAAGAGCACGGTTGCAAAATTCTAATGCATTATCTGTACGCACAATCTTTACATTAGAAGAGAAGACATTCCGAATTTCATTGAGAAGATTAATGATTACATCCCCCGCTTCAGATTTATTTTTCAATAAAAAGACCCAAGACAATCTAGAGAAATCATCTACGCCCACTAGGTAAAATCTGTGTCCCTGGTGATCAAGTACACGACTCGGACCCCAAATGTCAACATGCAATAACTCAAAAGGGGAGCGACTGCTCCTAGACTCACGACTAGGGAAAGTACACATGTGGTGCTTTCCCAACTAACAGGCGTCACACTGAAAGGAAGACTTGGGTGAAATCTGGGGCAAGATATGACGTAACTTCTGAAGAGGGAGATGGCCAAAACGCAGATGCCAGGTAAAGGGAGAAGTAGATCCACTGGACTGAGATGAGACACCAGCATAGGATGTGAGAACCAACCGATAAAGTCCATCCTGCTCACAGCCACAACCAATCACCTTGCCCGTAAGAATGCCCTGAAGGAGAAAAGAGGATGGGTCAAATATAGCTCGACAATGCAAATCCTTCGTAAGCTGGCTAATAGAAAGCAAGTTCATAGAAAAAAGTGGAGCATGCAAAACATTCAACAGACGAATGGAAGGTGTCAAACTGATCTCCCCCTGCCCAATGATGGGGGAATGAGTGCCATCTGCTATCACTACCGATCTCCCTTGAGAAACTTCCCTATATGATGTAAACTTATCTCTGTCTCGACAGAGATGATGTGTCGCACCAGAGTCCAATATCCATTCTGAAACATCCGGACTGTGACATGAAGTAAATGCGTAAACGCTACCTGAAGAGCTCGCCATGGCTGATGTGCTGGCAGAGGCTGAGGCTGCGATGTCCGAGTGACTTCCTGGCGAATCAGTAGAGGCGGGAGGCATGATATCCCGTAATCTGGCAACAAGATCGTCAAACCTCTGGTCGGAAGTAGATGGCAGTGTAGAGACAGCATGCTCGACTACACGTGCAGAGGTAGGATAACCATGCTTAGAATAGCATGTGTCTTCCGTATGACCCGAGCGATGACAGAAGGAGCATGGCTGACGAAAGCGACCGCCTCGACTGCGAGGTCCACGGCCACGAAAGGAGGAAGCACCTCTGCCACGTGAAGCAGCCATTGCCGAGGGAGGTGGCGTAGACGCAGAAGAAGGAACCGAGATTCGGCTTAGTCGCCGATACACTTCCTCCACTGGAGGAATAGTCGCATCTGCCAATATTTGTGAGCGAGCCGCATCATATTCCGGGTCTAGTGCCGCTAGTAAGACCCCCACCATTGTAGCATTCCGGAACGTCTTCTGCTGCTCAGGGGTCGCTGTCAGGGGAATGATACTGTAGAGCTTCTCAAACATCCCCCGTAGGGATGTATACAACGAATGCAACGGGCGGCCATTCTGCTTGACCGTAAAGATGTCATGCTAAAGTTGAAGAATCTTTGTCTCGTTCTTCATCTGTGAGTACGTTGCTGCAAGAATATCCCACATGGCCTTAGCCGTGGGCTGGTGTAGAACATCGTTGGCTATCTTCATTGTCAGAGTGCCAGAAAACCAGACCTTGGCATACGAGTCATTGGCCTCCCATGAGGCATAAATCCCCGTCTTCTCCACCGGCTCATCTTCGGTAAGAATGTGCTTCTTACCATTGGACTTCATCGGGCTCATGAACTGCATCGCCCAAAGCTCGTAATTCGTCCCATCCATTTTGACTATAGGCGCTGGACCCTTGAATGCACCAATGGAGGGCATATCAACCTTGTTGTCTGACATATTGCTGGAGAAGAAGAGCTAGGGTTTGTAGACTAATGAAGAATTGTCTACATAAACTTGAAGGGGTATGAGTGCATATGTAGACTTATGCACTCAAATCCATGAACAGAAGAAGGGGCGGGGGCAAGCGGCGTGGAGAGAAGAGGCCGACAGCGTGGAGTGGCCGGGGCCGGCGACGTGGAGAGAGGCTGGGGCCGGGGCCGACGTGGAGAGAGGTCGGCGGCGGCATGGAGGGGCCGGGGCCGGCGTGGAGAGAGGTCGGCGGCGTAGAGAGAGGGGGCGTGGAGGGGGGGCGTGGAGGGGGGCGAAGAGAGGGATTGTGGGGGGGGCTAGGGTTTAGGGTGGCTCTGATATCATGTTGTACGAAATGAAGAACTTGTTTATTCCAGAGAACCCTAGGCTCTCTTATATAGAGGAAGTCTATGAGTAAGTTACATAAGACAGAACAATAAAGATAAGCATGACACATAAGTACATAAATACTAGAAATATCTCTACATCCCCAATAGGTTTTGGAGACCTTCATTTGGGTAAGAAGAGAGGGGGAATGTCGAGGAGATGTCGAAGTTTCCTTTCGGCTACCCAATCTGTTGGGAGGTATATGGGCAATAGGTTTGATGGATAGCACCCTGGGAAGCAAAGAAGGATGTCAAATCATTTTGCATAAATTCCAATGCATTATCAGAAGAAATATTTTAACAGTAGTGGAGAAGATGTTTTTGACATAGTAAAAGAAATTCTTGACAATATTGTTAATTTCTGAACGTTCCTTTAACATGAAAACCCAAGATGATCGACTGTAGTCATCCACAAAGACATCAAAATATTTATGACCACTTAGACTTCGGACCGGACAGGGTCCCCAAATATCACAATGAACAAGTGCAAAAGTCGTACGGGGGCGAGGCTCAGTCCGTGCTGGAAAGGAGGCTCGATGATGTTTCCCGAACTGACATGCTTCACACTCAAAGGGTTTCAGCATAGAAAGTTCAGGGAACATCATTGAGAGAGCTTTAACAGAAGGGTGACCAAGACGAAGATGCCATAGAAAAGGATCTTCAGAGATGGAGGCCGCACCGACAAAGTTGGAATCAGATGGGATGTCGAGGTAATAGAGGTCGTTCCTCTCATGACCCCCACCAAAAATCTTCCTCATCCGGATGTCCTGAAAATAACAACAAACCTCATAAAAAATAACACGATAGCTAAGCTCTGACGACGTAGCTTATGTACTGATAGAAGACTGAGAGGAAAAACATGGGCACAATGAACATCTATCAGATGCAGCTTGGAAGAAAAGTTGACAGTACCAACAACAGTCACTGGGGAATGATCCCCATTAGCAACCCGAACAGTCTTCACAGGTGAAGACGGTTGGGAGGAGGTTAGCAAACTTCCTTCTCCCGTCAGATAGGTAGAGGCTCCAGATTCAATAATCCATGCATGCTTAGAGGCAGAGACATAGTTTGCTATTGTACCTGAGGTAGTAGCCACGCTAGCAGTAGGGGCAAAAGCATTACTATCAGAAGGACTAGATTCTTGCAGCAGTTGTCCTAGGCGAGCATATTCAGAAGCAGTGAATGGGGTTTGTGCCTCGTTGGTTTGCCGAGTAGATGTTTCTGCAGTTGCATCATACAATACTTCATCATAGGCATTGTTGGAAACCCCTTCTGACCCCACGCATCATACAATACTTCATCATAGGCATTGTTGGAAACCCCTTCTGACCCCACGTAAACGATAATGCTAGCATTTCATCTTTTGCGAAGTCAACTTTTAACATGAAATCTTTCCCAGGTGAATTTTCTTAAGAAGCTTCATATTTATATATTGCTTCTTTTTATCATTGAAAGATGTTAATTGAATTAAACAATTTTTTAAAAGCGAGAGTTTTGACAAGAAATTGAATATGCATGCACTTTAACTGCACTATCCGCTCTGTTTTTGTTTCTTTGTTGATGTAGTAGCCTTTTCCATATATGATGTTTTTGACTTTCCGAGACATTTTATTAGGAGATCTAAAACTTGACTGACGTTTCCTATCATATTCTCATGTTTCGACAGTAATTTTATAAAAATACAGATAACTGCAAAATAACAACCAAACTGGGGGAAGTGTGTGCTTGAGTCACACTTTAGCTCTCTCTCTCTATTGTGTATGCACAATTTTACTTAATGCCCCGTGTCATACTGTTTGAAATCAGACATCTTAATGATACAATTACAGGCATACTTATCTCTTGATGACGGAATCGCTGAGCAGCAGAAGACGTTCCGGAATGCTACAATGGTGGGGGTCTTACTAGCGGCGCTAGACCCGGAATATGATGCGGCTCGCTCACAGATATTGGCAGATGCGACTATTCCTCCAGTGGAGGAAGTGTATCAGCGACTAAGCCGAATCTCGGTTCCTTCTTCTGCGTCTACGCCACCTCCCTCGGCAATGGCTGCTTCACGTGGCAGAGGTGCTTTCTCCTTTCGTGGCCGTGGACCTCGCGGTCGGGGCGGTCGCTTTCGTCAGCCATGCTCCTTCTGTCATCGCTCGGGTCATACGGAAGACACATGCTATTCTAAGCATGGATTTCCTGCCTCTGCACGTGTAGCCGAACATGTTGTCTCTACATCGCCATCTACTTCTGACCAGAGGTTTGACGATCTTGTTGCCAGATTACGGGATATCATGCCTCCTGCCTCTACTGATTCACCAGAAGGTCACTCGGACGTCGCAGCCTCAGCCTCTGCCAGCACATCAGCCATGGCGAGCTCTTCAGGTAGCGTTTACGCATTTACTTCATGTCACAGTCCGGATGTTTCAGAATGGATATTGGACTCTGGGGCGACACATCATCTCTGTCGAGACAGAGATAAGTTTACCTCCTACAAGTAAGTTTCTCAAGGGAGATCGGTAGTAATTGCAGATGGCACTCATTCCCCCATCATTGGGCAGGGGGAGATCAGTTTGACATCTTCCATTCGTCTGTTGAATGTTTTGCATGCTCCAGATTTTTCTATGAACTTGCTTTCTATTATCCAGCTTACAAAGGATTTGCATTGTCGAGCTATATTTGACCCATCCTCTCTTATCTTTCATGACATTCTTACGGGCAAGGTGATTGGCTGTGGTTGTGAGCAGGATGGACTTTATCGGTTGGTTCCCACATCCTATACTGGTGTCTCATCTCAGTCCAGTGGATCTGCTTCTCCCTTTACCTGGTATCTGCGTTTTGGCCATCTCCCTCTTCAGAAGCTACGTCATATCTTGCCCCAGATTTCACCCAAGTCTTCCTTTCATTGTGACGCTTGTCTGTTGGGAAAGCATCACAGGTCTACTTTCCCTAGTCGTGAGTCTAGGAGCAGTCGCTCCCCTTTTGAGTTATTACATGTTGACATTTGGGGTCCGAGTCGTGTACCTGATCACCAGGGACACGGATTTTACCTTGTGGTTGTAGATGATTTCTCTAGATTGTCTTGGGTCTTTTGATTGAAAAATAAATCTGAAGCGGGGGATGTAATCAAAAATCTAATCAATGAAATTCGGAATGTCTTCTCTTCTAATGTGAAGATTGTACGTACATAAAATGCATTAGAATTTCGCAACCGTGCTCTTTCCCATTTCTCCTCGTCTCGTGGCATTATTCACCAAACAACCTGTGCATATACGTCTCAACAAAACGGTGTTGCTGAAAGGAAACATCGTCATCTTCTTGATGTGGCTCGGACTTTACTCATTCATAGTAGTGCTCCTCTGTCGTTTTGGGGTGATGCGGTACTTATGGCAGGTTATCTAATCAATCGTATGCCATCTTCTGTGTTGGGGGAGAGAGTTCCTCTTTCTGTTGTTTTTCCTGACAAGGAATTATTCACTTTAACTCCTCGTGTTTTTGGTTCAGTTGCTTTTGTCCATCAACTTGCGTCAGGGATTGATAAGCTCTCACCTAGGGCTGTCAAGTGTGTCTTTCTGGGGTACTCTCGTACTCAAAAGGGCTACCGTTGCTATGATCCTGTGAATAACAGATATTATGTCAGTGCTGATGTAACCTTCTTTGAAAATGTCATGTATTTCTCGACTACAGGTGATAGGATGATGCCTTCAAATACTACTGATGAGATTTATGTGCCACCCCCTCCTATACGTCAGCCTAGTCACATACCTACTCCTCCAGTGTCACCACCACCACCACCTACTCAACCACCAGTACCACCTTTACCAAAATTCTACACTCGTCGTCCACATACTGCTCATGGAGGCCGTCATTCATCTCCAATGCCCCAGGTATGTCCAGGTAATATGAGTACTGATGGGACTGACAATGCACAAGTGCAGGATACTGATGTACAGGTGGACACTGCTGATGATTTGGATATACCTATTGCCCTAAGGAAGTCCAAGAGGACATGTGCGTCTTACCCACTTGCTTCCCAGGTCTCCTTCCATCGCCTCACTGGTGATTTCCAGAGATTTGCCATTGCTCTATCTACCGTGGAGATACCGCGAAACTATCATGATGCATTGAAAGATAGTTGCTAGAGGTTAGCAATGGAAAAAGAAATGGCTGCCTTGCGATCACGAGGTACATGGAGCTTGGTTGCTGCTCCTCCAGGCGCTTCTGCGGTCAGTTGTAAATGTGTCTTTACTGTCAAGTATAATGCGGATGGCAGCCTTGATCGCTACAAAGCAAGACTAGTGGCCCGTGGATTCACTCAGACCTATGGGGTGGACTATAAGGACACCTCTCCGGTGGCACGTCATTCAACGCTACGTATTTTCCTTTCAGTAGCAGTGGTACGTGATTGGCCCTTGTTTCAGCTTGATGTCAAAAATGCCTTTTTTGTACGGAGATCTGCAGGAAGAAGTCTACATGCAGCAACCTCCTGGGTTTGTTGCTGAGGGGGAGTATCATATGGTGTGTAGATTTTACAAGGCCATATATGGCCTTAAACAAAGTCTGCGAGCATGGTTTCAGAAGCTTTCAGATCTCATCCAGACGCAAGGCTTCATAAGATCGAATGCCGACCACTCTTTGTTTGTCCAGAAGACTCCCAGAGGTACTGTTGTTATTATGGTATATGTTGATGATATACTTGTTACGGGAGATGACATGCAGGGGATAAAGATGGCAAAAGCATTTCTAGGCAGCCAGTTTGTGACTAAGGATCTTGGTACTCTACGGTACTTTCTGGGATTGGAGTTTGCAAGGAATGCGCAGGGTCTTGTGATGATCCAATGGAAATATATTATAGATATGCTTGTTGAGACAGGTATGATTGGGTGTCGACCCTCTACTACTCCCATGGACCCCAGTATGAAGCTATATGGAGATGACACAGAGGAAGTTGATAAAAGAAGATATAGAGAAATGGTGGGAAAACTTCTCTATATTACCATCACCAGACCTGACATTGCGTTTGCAGTGAGTCGGGTAAGTCAATTCATGAAGCAACCCAGACAAGTACACATGGATGCTGTATATATGATACTGAGATATCTAAAGTCGTCTCCAGGTGCAGGATTGTTGTTTAGGAAAGAAACAAATCTTTCTATCTCTACATGTGCTGATGCGGACTATGCAGGGTGTCTTAGAGATCGGAAATCTACCTCAGGATTTGTTGTATTCATTAGCAGTTCCTTAGTCTCTTGGAAGAGCAAGAAACAGACAGTGGTGGCTAGATCTAGTGTTGAATCTGAGCACAGGGCCATGGCGCAGGCTAGCACGGAGATGATGTGGGTTCGAGCCGTATTAACAGATCTGCATATAGATGTACCGTTACCCATGCAGTTACAGTGTGATAATCAAGCCGCGTTATTTATTGCTAATAATCCTGCATTTCATGAAAGGACGAAGCATATTAAGGTAGACTGCCACTATACCATGGACATGATTCAGAAAGGGTTAATTTCTACTTTCATGTGAGTTCAGGTGAACAGACTGCAGATATTTTCACCAAGCCATTGCTCAGAGGCTCGTTTCAGAAATGTACTTCCAATCTAAGCATGATTGACATCTATGCTCCATCTTGAGGGGGAGTGTAGAGATATTTCTAGTTTTTATGTACTTAAGTGTCATGCTTATCCTTTATTGTTCCGTCTTTTGTAATTTACTCATAGGCTTCCTCTATATAAGAGAGCCTAGGGTTCTCTGGAATAAACAAGTTCTTCATTTCCTACAACAAATACCAAACAACCTAAAACAATCAACTGATCGTGAATCAAAAGTCGTTCGTGCGAAATCGATCAAAAATCGGTCGCTTCGTAATGCGCACCGTGAAAAAGTCGCGATGCAAATTCGGAAACCGTAAAACAAATCGAGACCGTCATTAGATCCGATTTGACGAAACAAGACCAACGGAATCGACCGTTCGTCAATCGGAGGTCGTTTGATATTTTTAAATCACAAAATTTAAGCCCAAACAGAAACCGTATCTCGAAAATCTCGGGGATCCAAACCCAATCAAAAATATATCAATATTATACTCAGTTTGATCGTCATTTAGAGATGGTCAAATCGAGATATTATGCGTAAAAATCTGAGGTCCGAGGTGCGCATACGGTCAATTTTTAAGTATGTTAAATGAAGAGAGATTTTGGTTAAAAAGAAAAATAATAATAATATAATTTATTCTGTTAATGTAGCAGCCGACTACTATATATATAAAAGTTTAATTCAAGCATAAAGCAAATAGCCGTAGCCACTTGGTTCTCCTCTTATTCCATGTGGCAATCCAAATCCCCTTATTTATATCAACCTCCCAATCTCCTCTCCAAACTCCATCGAGGGAGCAAAACCCCCACCCCTTCTTCTCCAAGCCAATTATGTTTTCTCCAAATTATTGCTTGGTTTCCTGGAGCCCTTGCAATTACCACAATAGCTGCTAACATCTATTGTTACTGTTGTAGCAGCAGTCACGGCTATTCCCAACAAATCCCTGCTGTTGTCCCAAACACACCAAAGTGTCTCCTTGCTGGAACTGCAGCACAACGACTGATGCATGTTTTGAAGGGTTGCTTCTCATAGAGGCAACTGTTGTTTCCTTGCTCCTAGACAATTGCCACTGCATGCAGCAGATTAAAGCCCAAAATTTTGCATCTCAAATTTTGGAATTTAGGTACATTTCCCCCTTTTCCTCTTTGATGCCACTCATGTATTCTTTCCTTTCTTGAGATAGTATAGTTTTCTAGAATTATCACTAATCCAGAGTTCAAACTTGATCATTTTCTGATGTCTATGCCGATGGTAGAAATGTAAATAGTAGCTACTGTAGTGTCCATAATCATACACATCCGTTTTTAAATTTCGTTTCTAGAGTTTCCGTTGGTGTTAATTTGAGATTTGCATAAATCCTGGGTTTAATGAAAGATCAGATGATGTAATGCAATAATATTTTGGTGTTGGACTTCATCCACCTGATTGTAAGTAGACTAGACTTCTGCTTACCAATCTAATATGTCGGTGCCTGAATTGAAGAGTATTCACATTTCATCTTTTTGTTCTATGTATTGACTTGAAGGAGGGAAAGATTACATAAAAGTTCATCCACCCTCTTGCGATGTCATATGTTAGTGTTTCATGATGGATAATGCATTCTGACGGAATTAAGTTAACGCTTGACTACATCAGTAACATGTCTCGCCCCCTTTTTGCGGTAACAACGAGAGACAAGTTTAGCCTACTACATCTTCGCCTTCCTTTTAACAAGAGAATTCTGGGGGCTTTAGGCAACCTTTGAGTGAGTAGAGGAGATGAGAATGATTGGATTTGTATGATAAAATTAATATACTCTTATTCTTTTTAGCTCATGTATATTATTATGAATGATGATAGTTGCAAATAGAGTTTAAAATTCCAGAATTTCTCCTTACTATCATCTGCATCATGCATACAATCGATTTCTACATTAAGTAATATAATTTTAGTTAAATTCTATAAACATTAGCATCTGCTTACAATCGATTTCTACATTAAGTAATATAATTTTAGTTAAATTCTATAAACATTAGCATATGCTTATGGAAATTATATGTATAAAATTTTGAAGATGGATTCCTGTTTATGAATCATCCTATATATATACATATGTGTTTTGACATTTAATATCTGTGTCATGATGTAATAAGTATCTCGCTTTACCACTTCACAATTCGTACAAATTGCGTAGACATTTTCTATTCTTGATTGGAATTCAGAAAGAGTTTACAACTCTCAATGAACCTACGTTCAACATCAAAACTTTTGCCTTTTCTTGAAATTCTAATTGGAACTTACATCTCCCTACAAGAACAACATCTTAAGCAACAAACTTAGAATTGTTCTCATCAAGAATTTACTAGATTTTGAACAACTAAGCAGCCTTGTCTACAACTAAGTAGCCTTGTCTGAGGTGTAGGGTAGATATGCTCTAAGAGATTGGGATTATCAAAATTTATCTGTGTTATAATATTTTCACTAATCATTAAACCAGTTTATTGAATGGTGAGGAGGCTGGGTTCAAAATATATAAATATACAAATTCATGACTATATAATGGAACTAATCCCACAAAATTGAATGATGTTACGCATGTGAACTCTTGACCAATTAAACTTTTATAAACAAATAGGGCTACTGGTTACTAGATCTGTACATTCAACCATAGAAAGACCAAGAATACGATGAATAATTAAAGATGGGAAGATAATGATAAATCAGTGATGAATTATAATTATAGTGCCGGTCATGGTGATCGTTACGCCTAACCGTGCGAGGGAGCGGTGACCCTCAACTGGGCGGAGGAAAGGAAGTTCAGTTAGGGCAGCGGCCGCTAAGTGCGCGGGTCTAGGATCCCAGTCCCTCTTCGGTTTTTACGCGAGCTCGCAGTGTTTTTACGCCTCGTTGGGATCCCGACTTTAGACCATTCCGCTGACCCTTTGTTTTAGGATACCCAGACGGGGGATCCTCGGTTTTAGTTTTTCGTACGAGCTCGATTGCTCGTTACCGGTCGGGCCGTTTTTCTAGAGTGACTTTTCCGGAGAGTCTCTCTCACCCGTCTTAGTGACGTAGTTTTGGAGTAGACCTATCCCTCTATTGGATCGCACTTCCAATTAGAGGGCGAGACGGAAGAGCCATTTGTAGGCTTCCTCACCGCTTGAGTTTACTTCGCCAACAGACTTGGCGATTCTATATCTAGATCATCCATATCTATATCTACATCATCTGGAGTTATATCTGAAACAATTGAAGTTAAGAATTGGAAAAGTTACGATCAAAAGTTGTGATTGATAGGAAATGACTATTCACTAGACTTAAGAATCTAAATAAATCAAGAAATCTTTCCAATCTCAAACTTTTCCATCATCACTCACAGGCATGATCTCTGAAGAAAATGATATATATATGCTTACACTCATACACTCATGAATATTCAACTACAATATAAATATGTCATATGTGGAAAATGTTGGATTTTGGGGCAATCATTAGGATGCTTACAAACAACCTGAAAATATTTTTACTTACGCAAGTAGATGTAAATTATGATTGTTCCACCTTTCTGCTTGCTCTCTTTTGCACATAATAAATTACTTGTCATTTATTTTTAAACTACGGATTTGTATTCACGTTTGTGACTCCGTTTCTTTCCTAAACATGTTTTGGCAGGCAAACAGCCTGCTGTTCAGTAGCTGTTCATGCTCCAGGAGACATGGTATACACCAGACGGTATGGTTTATTTTGTCTTAGTTTTTGGTTTGGTTGATTATGTATAATGCTTCTCTTCTGTTCAGTCAGATTTTTTTGGGATATTGTATGTACTAGCAGATACTGTACATGATGTAAAATTATATGAAAATTAATGAAATGAAATTTTGGTGCCATTTGTCTCTGGTAGCTTGTGGTTATAAATGTGAATGTGAATGTCAATTGTTGCAGCGCGAAAAATTTCCCCATAAATTTATGCTTTTAATGCGATATCATAAATAGAATATTGTGAAATGTAGCGTAAACGAGTACCCAGATCCTAAGGGGATGACAGAAGAGCCACGGTTCAAAAAACGTGCCTCAAGGCGCTCGAAGCGTACACCTCGAGGCGAGGCACCAGGATTCCGATCAAAGGGGTACCCCTCTATCTGCTGCTGAGAGGTGGTCGCCTCGATTGCTGAGGCGAGGCGAGGCTATTCGAGGCGAGCCATTTTCTGAGGCGCGCCCATGAGGCGCGGGGGGTTTAGTAGGTCACGTGCTTTGCACGTGACCCACTTATAAACCCATTTTATCCCCCCACAACGACGCCCGATTTCACCATCTTTGTCCAGGAAACTCTAATCTTCTCCACATTTTCAAGCTTCCTCTCCGCTCAATTGTAGAAATCGCCACCTTCGAAGCCCTCGTCCCCTCGCACAGCTCTCCGCTTCGCGTGCAGCTACTTCACCTCCTTCCGGTATGTTTTTTTTATATTTGGTATGAAATGTCTTGATTGGTTTTTGGTTAGAATATTTTTGGTTCCAGATTAAGTTTGATAAATGCCTGATTTAGTTTAGTAATTTTTTTATAAATTCTTTATATTTAGGTTATAAGTTCTTGTAACAAAATTTTAATAACAGATTTTTGATTTAGGTTAAAACAAAATTTATAGGTTATGGTAGATTTTATAAATCTGATTTAGGTTATAACAGAATTCATAAATATGTTATAAAGTCTTATAAATCTGTAAAGTCTTATAAATCTGACTTAGGTTATATATATTCTTTAGAACAAATTTTTATTATAAAACAGTTTATTAAAAAGTTTTATTAGGTTATTTTATAAATAACAAACTTACAATTCAACTAACAGACAACGGTATAAATTACAAAGTTGGTTAGGTTCATTGCCTCAAATTTCAACGTAACTCCACCGAAATTCTCTGAAATTTCCATTTCTTTAGGTCACCGAAATCATAATGTTCCCTTATTTCTTTTTCACGGATTTCAACAAAATATCAGCAAAATGTCAACGAAATTTCATCGAAATTACATATCGTTTCGTGTAAACAACAAAAATAAGAGAATATAGCCATTGTTTTCATCGAAATTTGCATATACTAATGGATTTTCAGTTATATATTCACTAATGGGTTGAGTTGTTAGAGTGCTTTACATTGTTTAAAGAAGTTTCTTTAGTTAGTTTCTATATTTTAGATCAAATCCAAACTAAATCAGTTAGACACAATACTTAAGAGTTAAATTAAAGTTCTAACAGAAGATATTTATATTTTTTGTTTTTCTTGATACATATGTTCTAATTAGTAGTTATCATATATGTCACCTCATTCTTATTGAAGAGACACTCACATGTCACCATTTCCCATGTTCAAGAGAAAAAACTAATGGCTTCTAATCATGGTTCCAAATCTGGTTCTGATTCTGAACAACATACTATTTTTTGATTGTTGGGACGATTGGATGTAATTTAATGTAACATATAACATTAATATCTTACTACTAGCAAAAAAACTATCTTTCCATCTCATTTATTGAACTAACGAATATTAGAAATCTTTGTTTTTCAAAAATGAGTTTTCAAGTAATTTCCCCATCCAGCCATTTCATCGAAATTCCATCGAAATTCCATCGAATTTCTCTTTCCAGGCTTACCGAAACGAAACCGAAATCCGATATTTAAGGCCTTGGTTAGGTTATCTTCCATTTAACTAATAGTTCCTATATTTATTTAATTGTATGATGGTTGTTTAATTTGTTGCTTGAAATCATGGAGATGCCGAAATAAGAAAAAGGCCCAAAGAATTCCAAAGGAGGCCGGAATGATCCCGCAAGGATATGTGTAACCAATGCAATTTTTATGGTAAGAGGATTACCGATGGAGTCGCTAGACTTAAGCATCATCTCGCGAAGACCTCAAAAATATGAAAGGATGTGCACAAATTCCTATTGAAGTGTTGAATGAAATGAAGGCTATATTATCATCCAACGAAGAGAAAAATAGAAGAGCAATGATGGAGACGGAAGAACTGTGTAGAGTTGATAGCTTTGACATGCAAAGTCCATTAGGTGGTGAAAATCAAGCAGTCACTCCATCTGAATCTAGTAACATGAAGAGGGTAAGAGGTCCCATGGACTTCTTTGTTGCCCACCCATCGCCATTGGGAAGTCCAAGTCCAACGACTACAATTGGGATGAGTGGTCATCAAACTACATTGGATGAAACATGGAAGAAAGAGGAGGGAAATCGTGTTTGTCGCACCATTGGCATATTCTTCTTCGAGAATGGGTTGGCATTCAATTGTGCAAGTAGCGCTTCCTTTCCGACCATGTTTCATGCTGTCAGCTCCTTTGGGATGGGATTGAAGCCCACATCAGCTTACGAGCTAAAGAGTTGGATTTTGAAAGAAGTGAAGAACATTGGGGACATTATGAGTGAGGCAAGACCTTCTTGGGTGGAAACTGGCTACAACATAATATCATATGGTTGGACATACGTAAAAGGTTGTTCTTTAATCAACCTCTTGGTGAACAATCCGAAAGGCACTTGGTTCTTGAAGTCCGTAGACGCATCCGACAAAGTGAAGAATGTGACCTTGTTATTTAACCTGTTGGATGAGATTGTTGAGAAGGCAATGTTATTCCGGTTATTACAGACAATGCCTCCAATTACAAGGCGACGGGACAAGTGTTGACGGGAAAAGGAAGCACATTTACTGGACTCCATGTGCAACCCACTGCATAGACTTGATATTGGAAAACATCTTGAAATTGCCTCTATCTGCATCCGTGTTCAAGAAAGCATAAAGGATTATCAATTACATTTATGCACATGGTTGGGTTTTGGCCATGGTAAGGAAGCATATAGGAGGAGATTTGGTACGACCGGCGGCCACACGTTTTGCTATGGCTTATCACACGTTACAGAAGTTGGAGAACATGAATGATCCTCTAGGGTGCATTTGGTTGGGGGGTTACCCCCCACTTTGGGTGGGTTACCCCCCAAAATCCATATTCTCAACCCACTAGTGGGGCCCACTCTCTTTCCAACCAAAAAAATATATATTATACCATCATGTCATCTAAAAATCATAAAATAATCAACTTATATTCAATATTCCAAACTTCAATACAATCACATCACAACAACCACCCACTTTTTCAAATTTCAATACAATCATACCATAATAACTACCAACTTTTTCAATTCCAATACAATCACATTACACAAACCATCCCAACCCTTAACCCACCAACCAAACACACAAACACAAAACCAGGTTATCCACCCCTGGATAACCCACGAACCAAACGCACCCCTAGAGTCTTTTTTTACTTCCATCAAATGGAAGAAGAGTCCATATGCTTCTAAGTCTCCAGGGAAAAGTAAATACCAAACAATTTTGAGAAGCAAAAAATTTTGGCCTAGTGTTTCCTATGTGATACGAACAACGAAACCATTGGTTATGGTTTTGCAGATGGTGGATTCCAAAAAATATCCACCAATGGGCTTCATCTATGAGGCCATGAATAGAGCAAAGGAAGAAATAGCAAAAGCCTTGGGCAATGATGAAATATAATACCAAACATTGTGGGATATCGTGGATAACAGATGGGATCACCAGCTTCATACTAATTTGCATACAGCAGCATACTTTCTCAATCCTCAATGTCAATATGAGCCATCATTCTCCAAACATATTGAGATTAAAAGAGGCATGTTTGGTTACATGGGGAGGATGATAGACCATAAATCTACAAGGAATAGAATTGATCTACAGATTGATGCTTTTAAGCATGCAAAAGGTTTTTTGGATGGGAAAGCGCAATATGTACGTGCAAGAAGAGAAGTCATGGTTAATATTTAATTTGTTTTATTATCTTATAATTGATTGCTATCTACTTTTAAACTTACTTGTCAAATATAATATTTTCAGCGGAATGATGGTCTCAATTTGGGGAAGAATGTCCCGAGTTGTAAACGTTCGCCATCGGAGTTCTTTTAATCATGTAATATTTTGATCATATTAACAACTATATTCTACTAGGATTTATGATACCATATCATATTCAATGATATTGAAAATATGACACTAGGACCACACAAAGAGAAGGAATCAACTCAAGCAAGTCAAGTTGAATGATTTGGTCTGATCTCGATCTAGGAAGAACATGTGCCACAGATAGGGGGAACATCTTCATCAATTCCACCAATGCCAAAAAATGATCCAAATGGGACCTCTATGAGGTGTTCTGCCAGGTGTATCTCCCATTCATTGCATCGAGCACCTCCAAGGTCAACTCTCCAACAAACTCCATAAAGTCATCAAAACATGAATCCTACCCACCAAGATCCCCCAGGCAATCCAAGGCAAGCAACGACACATTAAAGTCGCCACCGACAATTCAAGGGATGCTCGGAAAGTCCCTTCTAGGTGATCTTAACTCCCCTCACAAAGCAGTGTTGTGAAACCCCCCCCCCCTCAGAAATCCCGTAGACTGAAGTAAACAACATGTCAGCCTCGAACTTGAGCTCTAGCAAAACAGACACCGATCTAAGACCCGATCTTTCTTCTACAACCAGCAGTAGATCTCCAACCCGAGCCAACGATCTCCTGATCTTTCTTCCCACTGTCGGGATTGTTATAAACTTCGACATCCTGTGACGGTCCAACAATCTCCAAGTCAAAGGATCCAAGTTTGCAATCTTAGACTCTTGCAAGAACACTACATCAGTATGTCAAGAACTCTAACACTCCCCAAACCGCCCTTCTCTTCACCCTATCCCCCAACCCCCACATTCCAAGAGACAATCTTCATTAAGATCGACTCAGAGGGTTAACGACGGGCACGAACACCCCTAGACATTCTGCAACCCTCACATAAATGTCAACTGCAGAATTCAATTCACTAGTAGACTGCCCCCACCATCTACATGCTTCTCCCCCACGGACACCACGGCCGAGGTGGCTTCCCCAAACTAAGGTCCAAAGTCCCCACAACTTCATCTTCCAGTTCTCGTACCAACCACATATGTGAATCAGGCTTCCTCCTCTTGTGCGAGAAGGAAAGAATCGGGTCTCCCTTCGATCTTTGGCTACCATCCATCCCCCAACGCTAGCCTCCTCTCTCTTCTAGCTCGCTCCACTGCTAGAATACGCCTCTCCATTTTCTGACTTCTCGCCAAGGACAGCCCCTGGCAAGTCATCACCTCAGGCCCAGCCAGTTCTCCATCCAGCCCCTCATTATCAAAATTGTTCCAAAATATTTTGCAACCCTCTAGCTCAACCAAACCCCAGCAACCATCATTATGTATCACAAGAACAAAGCACAATCCCTGCAAAAACATGAGAAGGGCACTTTTCCTCTCATGATAAGCATGGTAAACATAACCAAGATCTAGTGGGTTCGTCTGAAAGACACAATACTAAATAAAAGTTGATATGAAGAGCATGAACATGCATCTCAATCATGACCAAAACAAGCATGGCCGAATTCCCTGTATCAAGATCCCCACGTAGACTTCATGAAAAAAATGATCAGTACTAGAGTTTAGTAATCATACATATTTATCCATAAATCAATTCATCAACAGAGATCATCAAAACAATCTCCCCCAACGTGGCCCACACAACCCAACAGAATAGTACACAAAGCCACCATGATGTTAATCAGAGTAGGGTCTCACCCATGAACTTTATCAATCATTCCGTTGTAACCAAACTGCCGAATGATCATAAATGGCTTGCCAAATCCTCTGAATTCAGCTGTCCACTCTCCCCTCCTTGAAAAAAGTTCAGAAAGTTTGTCAGGATAACTGATCTCCATATAGACACCGATAGGTGTAGATGCTTAAGCATAAACCTCCACTGCGTCCCACCAACAATGGAGGCTTAAGCAGTACTAGTTAGGTGAGAGAAGGGTGAAATCGTAAGAAAATAAAAAGGAAGAGAAAGGGATCCCCCGGTTGGGTAGGATTTGGGTATGTCCTCAACCTTCTTGAAACCTCATCAAAATTATCATTGAAGAAAAAGTGCACTATGGCCATGTATATTTTTCCAGAAAAAAATGTGTTGATGTAACTATTTTATATGCAAGGTAAGGTAACATGTGAATATGCGATAGACCCAAAGTGGTCCCGGAATAACAAGAGCTTATGCACCAAGCATTCTAGAATCCCATCAAAGACAGTAAGCAAATTTCAATATAGCACTCAGTTGCAGATTCTACGAACACTTATAGCTCAACTTCTTCAATAGATGGAAAACAAAGAAAACTTCAGAGGACTGCTTACATGTTCGTGTTTAAGTTGAAGAACCTCTGCTCTTGCTGCTTCAATTGCTGCTCCCAGACGAGCTACTTCACCAGTCGATGCAGCCTCAAGCTCTGCAATTCGGGAATCTTTCTCATCAATAAGTACCTATAAAATGATCCAGAGGGAAATCAAATAAACCAACTGCAACAGACAGAGGTCTGGAGGTTTCAACTGAAAAACATAGTAGTGCATCTGTTTTTCCTAACATTATCAGCAAATAAATGGACCGTAAGGACCAAAATATAATCAATTCGAAATTCAATAAATTTCAGACATCCTTTTTTTTCGAGACGAAAGAGGGGGGAAAACGCTAAGGTGTCTGCCCCAAATTTATTAAAACATAAAGAGAGATTACAAGAAAACTTAAAGATTCCAAGAATCTAAAAGAAACCTAGCATGAAAGACAACATTTTTACAATAGAAACGATGAGAAGAAAAGATAGACCCATTACGAGCCAACCAGATTGCCCAAAGCGTAGCAACATGCCTCAAAAGTTCCTCTCACGTGTGGTGTCTTGTCTTAAACAGGGAGTCCCAAAACAGCTCCAAGCTTTGCAGATTAAGCCACAGTTTTCCTCAATGTCTGTCCAAACTACGGACGTCTCCGTACAATGAAAAAAATATGCTCCACCATTACTATGTGTGTCTCGCAAAGGGGACATCAGTTGGATATATGAGACAAGATTTTTTTCACAGTGATCCATTGTCATAATACGTCTTTTGCGCATCAACCACACCAAAAAATTGATTTTGTTTGGAAGTTTGAGATCCCAAATAAACTTGCAGTCACAGACCTTGTCGTCTGTCCTAGATGGCGAAGGCCTTGAAATAGTTGTGTAGGCCCACTTTACCGAGAAAGTGTTGTCCTTCCAAGCCCAATGAACATGCTTCAAAGACGGGCACTCCAGAGCAAGGCCTTAAATGTCGGTTTCGGTCACCATTTCGGTATCTACCAAAACAGAATTTCGATGGAATTTCGGTGGAATTTCGGTGGAATTTCGACCGAAATTTCGTTCATTTCGATCATTTTTTGTACTAGGACCCCCATATTTCGATCATTTCTGTCATTTCGGTCGAATTTCGGTTTCGACTGGATATCGATATTCGACAGAAATTCGATCGAATTTCGCTGAAATTTGAGGCCATGCTCCAGAGGTCTGAGAGATTCGAGGAGTGAAAGGTATTCCTCAAGTTGCTGATCTGAAAACTCTGTCAAGAAGGAGGGCATCCAATTTCCATCCACCAAGCAATCCAAGACCCTCACATTACGGTCTACAGCCAAAGCAAAAAGGTGTGGGAATCTGGAAGAGATAGGACCACTACCTGACCAATTGTCAGTCCAAAATGCAAAAGAGATGCCATGACCGAGAACCGATCTGAAAGGATCCTGAAAGCGAATCATCATAGAGCTGACTCCCTTCCAAAAAGCCGACGATTGCAGAAGATAGTGTTGAGATATTATGTCCTGAGTCCCAACATCATAAATATTCCAAATAAGGCAGCAGCACAAGTCATCATTTCTACCCCAATTTCTGCTCACCCATTTGAGCAGAAGAGCCTCGTTCATAGATTCAAGACTTGAGATCCCAAGACCCCCAACAACCTCGGGAAGAGTTACCCTCTCCCAATCCACTAGATGAAGATCCAAGCCATCCTGACCATTCTCCCCCCAGAGAAATTTGCGCAGAATATGTTCAATTCGTTGTCTAACACCAAATGGGAGAAGTCTAGACGACATAAAAAAATGGGGATAGGAGAAAGAATGGCATGTATCAAGTGTTCAGGAAAGCAATCGAGTAAACCGCATGCTCGGCTGCATACTCGTACTCGGTGGCCTTGCCGCACCGAGAATAATGAAACGTTCATGTATGCGGGTGACCTGCATACTCGGCTGAGTATACCCCCTATGTGCATGCCTACTCGGTCGTGTTTCTAATAAATATTTTTTATTTAACCTAAACTCAAATAACCCCACCCGCATAATAACATAAAACCGCATACTCCCCACATAAAATCACATACTCTCCAGCATAAAATCGTATACTCCCCCGACAGAGGATATTAATAAATAATAAATATTAATTTATATTTTTCAATAATAAAACAATACCAAACCTCATAAAACCGCATACTCCCTGCATACTCTCCCGCATACCACATACTCTCTATGCAGTGACCCCTCCTACAGAATATTGCATAGCGCCTTCCAAAACATTGCTTGTATCAAGACTAATCGAGCACCACGGGAAAGAATAGTCGCCATCTAACCAGATAGCCTTCTCTCCATCTTCTCTATAACTGGCAACTAATCAGACAAGCTCAGCCTACTGATTGTGAAGGGGGGACCTAAGTAGCGTATCGGAAAAGAACTACAAGTTGTGCCCAGTTTATCACATCACTCTTGAGCCTCCTCATTGGACATCCCAAAGGGAAAAACCTTAAATTCGGTCCCGTCATCTCACCAAATATTTCTACTATGGACGTCATGCCTTCAGCCTTGTTCTTGTCTCCTTCGATAAAGAAGATTGTGTTATCTGCATATAGTAAAAGAGAAGTAGAGATTCCAATAGAAATGTATCCAGATGGCAGGCCAGATACCGGCACATGTTCCACCATACAGTGTAATACATCAGCTGCAATAACGAAAAGCATAGGTGTAAGAGGACATCTATGTTTGTCTCCACGTTATCGCTGGAAAAACCCTCCATCTGGCCGACCATTGATTAGCACAGAATAAGATGCAGTGGTGACGTAGCGCTTCAACCAAGAAATCCACAACTCTGGAAAACACATACGTGACAAAGCCATCCACAGGAAACACTACAGCACACCCCTTGTTTTTTTTCTTTTCCATTTTACAATAATCTCCACAGCAAGGACCACACAATCAGTTATGTGTCTTCCAAGAATGAAAGCTGACTGTAGAAAAATAATGCGATCCATGACCCTATTCAGTCTGATTGCCAAGACCCTGTAAGCTTATGAAAAATCCACTTTCCAAAGCACACCCTTTATTTTTTTTCTTTTCCATCTGTAATAATCTCCGTAGCAATGACCAAACTATCGGCTATTTGTTTTCTAGGAATAAAAGCCAACTACAGCTGAGAAATAATGTGATTCAGGACCCTGTTCAGTCTGATTGCCAAGACCTTGGCCACAATTAAGAAAATCGCGTTGGAGATCGCGTTTTGGGGGAAAGTCTTCGATTCGCTCAGAACTCTCCTTAGGTAGCAAAAAAATAAGTGCCTTATTTAGCTTCTCAAACCATGCATTTTCTCTAGCAAATTCCTTCACCATCTCAACAACGTTAGCTCCAACAACCGACCAGAACTCTCGAAAGAAAGCAATCGGGAGAACATCAGGATCCGGCGCACCATCAGCATTTAGGTTCGAAACTGCCACCTTCACCTCTTCCGTTGTAAACTCCTATGCCAAGAGTCTAGTAAGTTGTTCAGATAAGACCGAAGCACCTTGGTCAGCCCACCTCCAAGTCTGAAACGTACCTCAATCATATCTATGTTGTCCTCCATGTTATCTAAGTGACTCATCTCAAGTTCTGCCTCCACACAAACCGCTCGCATGTCTTTACGGACCACCTTCTTGAAAGAACAAAGTCTCGTTCTCAAGGATACCAGTTTATGTGCCAGTCTAGATGATACTAAATCAGAGACAATTGTGGAGGACCAGTGGCTTGTAATCGGTTCTTTGAACCCAACTTCAAGCACCCGTACTCTCTCAAATCTGAAGAAGACATGATTGGGGGAGGTGTCTCCAGATTCCCAGATTATAATTGTGTGATCAGATCTAGTACGGGTTCTAGTCAACACAGTAGACAAAGGATAGCATTCCAAAAGCTTTGTTGAAGACAAAGAGCGATCTATCCGTGACCGCAAGCCAAAGTTTCTCCAAGTATTTTTAGTATCTGAAGGATCAATCACCTCCAGCTCAAGATCATCAATTAGTTCTGCAAATTCAATTGAGCCAGAGTCTTGCCCTCCCCTCAAACGCGACGGTCCGAGGAGAGAAGAGTGACATTGAAGTCCTCGCCTATCAATCAAGGGACTTCTGGGAAGGTGTTTCTCGCACTTCGGAGATCATCCCATAGATTCGCTCTTAGGGCCTGCGAACATGGACCATACATACAAGAAAAAGCTACCTTCCTATCCGATCCCATAATCTTCAGAAGAATCATAATAGTATGCCTTCCCTTCAACTCAGACACCAGATTAAAAGCAGTATTTTTCCAGGCCACAATCAAACCTCACGACGAGCATGCCTGCATCTAAAGACATGAAATCAAGAGGAGACACAGTTTAAATATTTCCAAAGTAATGGTGACCAAGAAGATATCTTTAACTCATGTATTAGAACTATGTCATTGCCCCGATTTTTCAAAAGAGCTCCGATTAGGCTGCATTTCTCTTGGTCACCCAGACCCCTCCCGTTCCATGTCAGTACCTTCATTAGTACCATATGGATGCCCTGAGATAGCAATAGCACCCGTTGCTTTAGCCACCAATGCTTTATGGGCCGGAATGGAGCCGGGCATCGAATCTATAGCCCTAGTTCTCTTTCTGCTTATACATCTTTTACCCATCATTTCTTCGCAAGGAACCAATGTCGAGGGGCAAGAGGTCGATGGCAAGAAAAGGTCCCCACTTCTCAGAAGATTCTGCACCACCGACGCCTCAAGAATGCTTACTGCCCAATCAAGGTCTAGCCGCAAGTGAGAAGTGGTTGTCAAAGGGGTTTCACGTGCGGAATGGTCAGTCGCAATAGACAAGGGAGCGGAACGAGGGTCTTCGAGAGGTTGAAGAGGATTGAAGGGAGCAGGTCCTACATCCTCAACCAATCGCCAAGCCATTATGGCTAGAAGTTTCGTACAGTACATCAGTGAACGAATGGGGATCACAAGTGATCCTATCGAGTCTTCTCCGACTCAGAAAGTGTAACATCCGGATCTGAATGAACTGAAGCTCCTGTCAAGAAAAGGATGTTGCAAGCAAGTTTGGATCTCCAAAGTGGAGATATTCAAAGGTACATATCTCTCTCCTCTTTGTTCTCATTAAAGTCAATGTTGAAGTTTCTAATTCAGTTTTTTTTTGTTGCTACCCATCAGGTATTTTATCTATTGTTGTATGTTAGATAAAGCCACAAAATCCTTCCAAACTTAAAGGATCAAAGGTACAATCTTTTCCCCTCTCTTGCTGCTTTCCATGCATGGTCTTTACACATTTTGATAGTAATAGGTTGCTTGAGTGTTGTATATTCTAGATATGCTATAACTGGGTTACCATATATTATAACATGTTGGGAACAAGGGTCTTGTAGTAATCTAAAGCAATGGAAATTTGACTCTATAATACTTGTGTATTGCATGTGGCCGAAGATAGATTGCACTTTCATCTAAATTCTAATTGTATATTCCTGGTTAATATGATGTGAATACATAAATAACATCTCAATACTAATAATAGAAGTACAAATGATTCCCAAGAACATTTAAACCATTGTGAGATATACATGAGGGTCGGTAAAGACAGTGATATCATGTTCTGCACAAGGGTCATTGGAACTAGAGTTTAATGTAAGGATATACAACACTAATGAAGCCTATAAAGAAGGTCATCATACTTATCTCTTGAGATGGTATACATAGAATCATGATATCATCAACATCTCAAAAGACTGTTTGATGAGCTACAAGTTTATTATGCTTTAACCAGCAACAATCTTCTCTATGGCCACTACATCTAGAAAAGTAAAATAATATGTGGCTCATCTCGATGTAAAACAATCACGGTTGTGGGCATGAGTGGACCTAATCTGTCCCTTTTAGAAGAAGCAACCATGGCAGAGGTGGTCTCACCTTTCTTAGGTGTATGAAATAATATAGATAATATACTCAACTTAATATGTACCTCCTAACTAGAAGAAATCATTGATATGGTAATCCTTTGTGACAACACGACCTCATATGGAGATTCCAGATCCGGAAGAAAAAGATCAACAATCAATGGATATCTGAACAGTCCATGTGTTGCACATATACAGACATGTGTGTAAGAATTTAGCCTTTTAAAACTAGAATTCCTAGAATAGCAGTATTCAACTAAAGGTTGGGTATTCTGCTTCATTTTAAACATTAGACAAATCTGCATAATGCTAGCAAAATTCTTCTCTTCAGAGTATAGTCAACTTAAGAATCTGCCACTTTTTTTTCATGGTTTTTGATGCACAATATCTATACCGCTGGAGCATATTCCATTTTATGACATAATCAGGAGATTATTTTCAATGGAGTATATTCCATTTTATGACATAATCAGGAGATTATTTTCAATATTAAGTATTCTGAAATCTGTTAAATATATTGTTATCAACTTATTTGGATTCTTAATCTCGAGAACAATCACAGAAGGTCTATTTCAACCTATTGAAAATGACGAAAGATAAAGAATTTAACTATGATCCAGCTTAATGATATCAAGATCGCGTAATTAACCCGACATATTTTTTTAGCAAGGGTAGGAAGATACAAAGTAGCTAAAGGGGTATAACTCTTGGCTGGGAGTTTGATACATCCAATTGGGAGGGTTTCTCAATATCTCTTAGTAATAGTGATAAAGAATCGAAAGATGGCTACGATGGATAAGTAAATAATAATCTCAATATGTTAGCATTATTAGAATGACTTGAGATCTAGTGGAAGAGAAGATTCAGGGTGAAATTTTGCAGTGCCAGGAAGGATTGCATCGACCATTTTTTCATCTTTTGTTCATTATATTAGGGTATTTTCATACAAGAGACTTATAAAAATTAGATCAAGAGTCTTGCCACTAAATTACGAGTTAAATAACAAAAGTAAAATTTATACATTAAATTAAATTTTAAATTCACTTCCAATAAACAACTTATGATCTCGTGGTTTGAAAAAGGAGTTCATTGAGATATTTTCATAAATCTAGATTAATAAGCAAGCCGCCAATTGATGAGATCATCTATGATCAATGACTGAAGATCTTTGTGATCAATCATTCAAAATCACTAAAGTATGAATCACTATTCAATATAATTATCAACAAGATACCTAGATCTGTAAAGTTGACTACATCAGAGTTCAAGAGAGGATGAGAAATTAAGTTAGTGATGATGATTCAATGATGAGTAGTAATTAAAAGTGCCAGTCATGGTAACCTTTACGTCTGACTGTGCGAGGGGGCGGTGACCCTCAGCTGGGCGGAAGATTAGGAAGCCCAGTTAGGGCAGCGGCCGCTTCGTGCGCGGGTCTAGGATCCCAGTCTTTTTCTCGGTTTTTTTCGCGAGCGCTCGCAGTTTTTACGCCTCTCTGGGATCCACAGGTTTTCTTTTAAAGACCAGTTCCGCTGACCCTTGTTCTTTAGGGTACCTAGGCTGGAGTGCCCTTGGTTTTAGTTTTTTGAGCTCGTTAGCCCGTACCGGTCGGGCCGGTTTTTCTTTTAGAGCGACTTTTCTAGAGAGTCTCTCTCACCCGTCTCAGTGGCGTAGTTTTGGAGTAGACCTATCCCTCTATTGGACCGCCCTTCCAATTAGAGGGCGAGACGGAAGAGCCTCTTTTATAGGCTACTTCACCGCTTGAGTTTTATTTATTTTTCGCCAACAGACTTGGCGATGCTACATCTGAATCATCCATATATACATCTGAATCCTCTATGGCTACCTCTAAATCAGTTACAGTTGAATCTGAAAAAGATACATTGAAATTGGATTGAGTCACAATTGAGTTGGCTAAAGTTGAATTACAGTTGAGTTGGTTTCCGTTGAACTAGTTACTTTTCTGCCAATAATTCCTGGCAAAGAGAAAAGACCATATCATGAAAATCATCCTTATCAGACTATCTACTAGACTTGAGAAAAACAACAAGAAAAGAATCAAAACCCCATATCCATCATATACTCTTACTATGATCAATTCACAAGATTCTTAAACATCTTTATAAGCATTATAGAGATAATGATTATATCAGAGTCTCATCATTCATATTCTCAAGACCAGTCAAACTTGTATTATAATTAATAGAAAGGCAATGACTTAAATATGGACCACATGATATTGGTATATAAATGATTAATGTGGGTAATTAGTGTAGGATGAGTAGACTGGGTTTTACATACCAAACAACTTGAAAGCCTGTTTCATTGCAAGTAGCTTTAAATTTTAATTGTCAAGGCCAAATTACTTGCTTTCTTTTGGAATCACAAAATTTCCTGTTATTTTTAATTAATTAAGATTTACTCAACATTTGTTGATGTTCTTTTCTCCCTATTCCATGGATTGCAGGCAAAATACCTGCACCGTTGTATTGGGAGAGTTGAATGTCAGTTTCTGAAGCAAAACATAGCAGGTATGTATGTTATAGTTTGTTCAAGATATTTATGCTTTTATTTCTCTTCTGATAAAATTGGGATACATGTATATAATGCAATTTCTGTTGTTACATATAAACTGATATGGAAATTTATGCAATATAATTGTGACATACTGTAGTTCTGTGGCTTCCTAGTTAATTTGTGAATGTCATCCGTAAAAAAAAATTCCCCAAATTTTCAGTACTATAATGTGGTCCTTAGCGAACATGATACTACGTCTGATATGTAAACGGGTTTCCCAGATCCGAGAAGGAACGGGCCTCACAGAAAGATCGAATGTTGGAGTTTCAGCTGATATGTCTGAGAACCATAGAGGATCTGAAGTACTCAACTCCACGAAGGCCACTGTAATCAGAACGACCAGTAGAACTTCTAACCAGGTCAATTTTAATTCTACCCGACTTAATAAGAAGCAATCAATTAGATTCCCACCTAGAAGCAGCTAGCGATGCGCTAGGTCTAGAACGAACGGTGAGACAGACGTCCAACCTTCCTTCTTAGGATAAATCTTGAAGATCTCCATTAAAGGATCGTACCCCACGTTCTCCTCATAAAAATCTTCTACTTTTTGAATAGTTTCTAAGCTTGGCTCCCTCGAAAAAAACGACCGTAATATTTCGGGTCTTCCGTTTCCGGTTTTCGATGAAAATTGACCGTCGAGGAGGAGCTTTTGGCCACCATCATCTCCGGCAACGGCGGTGGTGGTGTTGGAAGAAGGCTCACCTTGAGATTGAATGATGCTCTTCCCACCTTCAAGTTGCAAACCGAATCCATAGGGAAGAAGTACAGGCTTTCTATCACAACGAGCGTGATTCTTGGGTGAGACCCCAGTGACAAACCATCAGCAAGGACCATCTCAACATTTCCAATCTCTCTTAATACCGGCTTTAGGGCATGTAACGATCTAGAGAGAAAAGGGACTCCAAAACTCAAGCCACCTGGAGGTTGTCATTTGAGGCTTCTCCATATGTGAATCTTGCCGGACTCCACGTGATTTTTGAGCCACAGTCAAGGCTCAACAGGGCCTTCAATTCAACAATTGAAAGTCCCCTCGCACAAAACTTTGTGTGATACAACTCCACAATATCTCTTATGAATTCCAGTAGTTCTTGCACGAACTGATGATTACAATCAGTGCAACCATTAACCTTTTATTGATTTGCAACTAATTTTGAGTATCTTTGCATAATAGTATATGATACAATGGATGTTTTTTTAGTCATGATACAATGGATGTTATCAAGATCTCAGGGCAAAAAGAGACACAATTCTTTGGCTTTGCTTTTTCTGAACAATGGGATCAAGATTTTTATAGCTAATGGAAGCTCTTGGCAATATTGAGGAACCCTTAGACGGGTCAAGATAATCATTCGGTTATTGTTGCGCAGGAGATTGTTAAACCCAAGAGGGGTGGTCGAAATTTTATTCGGGCAACGATAATGGCAGAACCTATCGTGGGGTGGAACTTCCGACGATGGACACCTCTTCTTAGCCTATGAGATGGAAAAATATATCTGCGATGAGTTCGGTGTCTCATGGGACGACTTTTTTTATCTCGAGAGATTTTGAGAACCCCTTTTTCATTCAAGCTTCTGATTCACCAATGTCTAGTTGTCGGTCGCAATCCTTTGAATGCTTTGCTTGCTCATAACGGTGTAATCTTTCAAGCAAAGCATTTCTATATGGAGAACATACGCTAAGACTCTCCTCGGGTCTTCACTTTTGTAATGTTTTTTTGAGTCAAAAAAATGGAAAATGTTGTCCACCCAAATATATTAAAAGACGAAGAAAAGTTACAGGATGACTTAGAAAATAACACTCCCACAATAAAAATGTTGTAGAGAAAAAAGTGCACCATTTCTACGTAAACCAAATTACCCAGAAAGTTATACTAGCCGTAGAAGGCCCTCTCTAGATCGAAGCTTTACCTCAATCAGCGAGTCCCAAACATTTCCAGATTCTGAAGATTCCGCCAATCTGCACCAAACTCCGTCCAAATTGGGGATGTCTTCACACAATGGAAGAATAGATGTCCATTGTCTCAATCTGTATTTTGTAGAGGGGACATCTGTTGGAGATATAAGTGAAAGGTCTTGCACAACGGTCCTACACAGTAGCCACATAAAGAAACCAATTCTACTTAGTCATTTTAACTCTTAGATAAAGTTAGAGTCACGAATCAAAGCACTTGTCCTTAGAGGTGGCAGTCTGTTAATAGCTCTGTAGGCTCGTTTAATCGAAAATGAGTTATTCATCCATACCCAGTGATCCTGCCCATCAACAGGTCTATCAACCTATCTTAGGGACTCCAAAAGAAGAAGGAAAACCTCTAAGCATTGGTCAGAAAATCTGTCAAAATGAAGGAATCCAGTTGTCCTCTAACAAACAATCCAACACCCGTACCTCCTGGAGCCAAAGCAAATAAGACGGGGGCCTGGAGGAAAAGTGTCTCTCCCTCGTACAGTTGTTGGTCCAAAAGGCAAAGGTTTTACCATCGACAGGTACCGGACGAAGAGTTCCTGGAAACATGGTAACACTGAGTTTATGCCTTTCCAAAAAAAATGAAGGGTGAAAGTTCGGGTGTTGGGGCATACTACATCGGTCCCCGATGTTATAAATGTTGCGAATGAGTCTGCAACACAAGTCTTCACTTCCGTCCCATATCCTACTAACCCATTTAAGTAGAAAAGCCTCGTTTATGGTTAAAAAGCATGTGATCCCAAGGCTATCAGCTACTTTAGGCAAAGTTACAATCTCCCAATCAACCAAGTGCGCCCTTGACCCATCTTGGCCGGTTTTACCCCAAAGAAATCTCCACATGATCATGTTTTCCAGCCAGTGCTTGATACCAATAGGGAGAAGCCAGATGACATGAAGAAAATAGGAGTAGCCGAGAGAACGACCTTTACAAACACCAATCGTACACCACAGGATAAAATAGCCATCTTCCACCCTGAGAGTCTTTTCTCCATCTTTTCAATGATAACCTTTTCATTTTTGTAATATACAATTCCAATTTTATTATTAAGGGCAAACACGTAATAACCACGAGTGCAATCACAAGTGCAATCATGGAACTTTACTAGCAAACAATGTTCATGAAATCGGTTACACGGACCGCATATGTGGCCGTATATGCCCGTGCGGCATGCAGACCGAACCGAATTCATGAATCGTGCATTATGCGCCCTCCCCGCATATGTGGCCCGCATATGTAGCCCGCATAAGCACCGTATGTGCCCCGCATATCCCGCATATACCTCACATACTACTCCAACATCTCCAACTTTCCAATCCTCTCATTCAGGTGCTTAATTCCATAGATCTGCCTCTTCCTCCATTTGATTTTAAGAATATGACATGTATTTGTATCCAATTTCAATGCATTATACCATTATGTATATGCAACGTTTTATGTTTTTCTCATGTATTGCTTTCATAAGTATATGCAATGTATCGTCAAATATTTTAATATATGTCGATTGAGGTTTTGCTCATGTAGTGCATGCATGTGCAATGAAGTTTTGTTATTATTAATCATCTAATATGTGAAGTTTTTATGACTAAATGTTTTGTGTGATTAAATGTTAGGCAGGTAAAAGCATATACTTAACCATCTAACATGAACTGCTTTTCTTGGATCTTCTTTAACTCCACTTAGATTCATAAATTCAGTAGTACTGTTATTCATAGATATTTATTTAATTTTAAATTAAAAATTAGAAAATCGGGTAGAACTGCATATACCCCGCATAGTGCTTATTCAATATTCGGTGACTTGTCCGAACGCATATGCATACCGCTTTCCTAAACCTTGTTAGCAAAGGCCAGAAGGATGCAGCTTTAATCAGCCCCCAATCAAAAGCTAGAGCTTATGATACTTGCAAGAACACTAACCCTTACGGTTTGAAGACACGATAATAAAACTAAATACATACTTTGCATCATTCGCTAGTTGAGATTGGGTACAGTCAAAAGAGCATGTTAATACCAATAATGGCTTGACAACATCATAAAAAGCCAAGTTCCCAACAAACTTTTTATAGTAGCCATCAAGATGTTTCCTAATGATGAATATTTACATTTTTTGGAATTTTCTTAAACACAAAAAAAAGTACGAAGGGATTGGATTCGGAATGAGGCAATCAGAAAGAAAGTTGTTGTAGCTCCGATCGAGGATAAGATGCGAGAAAACCGCTTAAGATGGTTTGGTCATTTGCAAAGAAGACCAGCTGATGCACCGGTTAGGAGATGCGAGTGTTGGGATATTGAGCCAGCTAAGAGAGGGCGAGGACAGCCTAAGAAGTGTTGGAAAGAGACTATACAAAGGGATCTTAGTTTTTTGGATATAAGCTCGGGATTGACCCAAGATAGATATGAGGGGAGGCGAAGAATCCATGTAGCCGACCCTACTTAATTGTGGGAAAAGGCTTTGTTGTTGTTGTTGCAAAAAAAAGTACCATGACAAATTGGTTATGTTCACTCTCTACCATAAAAGACCTTCATTACCAACTATAGCGTAGAAACAATAGTAGAGTAACCACCAATTAGCAAATTAACAACAAATTTCAAACTCCAATTTTTCTACAAGCATCTGAGGATGGTGAAGATCTACGTTGACTATAATAATATAAGAATAAGTGGATGGTGAAGATTCGGTAAAGCAGAGGATCCATTTTAACTATCATACACAGAAGGCATGCAGATGTGATCGCACAATGTGAGAAGCAAGATGAAGCTAGTAGCCTCAATGTTGACTTTTGCATTCGACTTGAAAAGGTTCGTGGTCTCAAAAAGAAGTCATTCCACTAATAACAAGGTGCAGAAGATCATCTCAGTGCTTGTAGTCCGTACACATCCTTTCCAATTACCTACTTAGGTCTCCCCCTGGTTGGTGGTAGGCTTAGGTCCTCAGATTGGCACTCTTTACTAGACAGGTTGGAGAAGCTGGCAGGTTGGAATGTTGTGGTTCTTTCCAGGGGAGGAAAATTAATCTTGCACAAGTATGCTTTTACTCAACTGCTCCTTTGCACGTTGGCATTTGAAGGAGAGTTGAATCCATTATGTGGAGCTTCTTTTTGGACGGACCCGTAACAGGATACAGGTGGGATACATCTCCTTGATTGGAGCATGGTGACAAGACTTAAGAAGGGAGGGCTTGAGGTTTTGAGTATCGAACATGTGAATAAGGCCCTGATTACAAAGTGCTTGGAATATGTAGTGAGAAGGATGACTTGGTGTGCCACTTAATACGAAATATATACAATATTTATGGTTGTCGCTCAGTCATGTGAATCAATTTGGCATCTTCCCTTTGGAAGGGAATATCTTGTATGCTCCCAAAAATAACGAATATGCTTAGACTTAAAGTGGGAAGTGGTAGCGTGTTCTAGTTTTGACCGAACTCTTAGACAAGACGACTGAGCTGGAGAATGTAAAGGGGGTGGAGGCCTATATATACCCAAGACCTCCCCATTCCATTTCATTCATTCCACACCCCTCCCACCACCCTAGAGCCACAAGGTCGTCGCTGTTGCTGGAGGAGCACGATAGGAGTACGGCGAAGCTCTGTCGGTGACCAAGAACGCATTAAAAGCCGTAACGAAGTTCTATCCGCATCAAGCCGTAGTACTCAAATCTAAGACGGCTATAGAGGAGGTTTTCAGTAAAGAAACATTTTCGACTCAAGTTAGACAACAATCAAGTGAGGGATTCTCAAGCGCTATTTTAAAGCACTAGTCTTTAGCTTTTATGCATGGTTTTAAATAGCAAGTATGAAATCGTGTTTTCTAAAGCTTTTACGCATAAATTACAAGTACCATACAGTTGATATGAAATCAGGGCTTTAGAACGTATTTCAGACGTCGTTTCAGGTGTTTTATCATGATAGCACGTTTTTAAGCATTTTGTTCTTTGTGGAGTACGAATCGTAAGTTTCACTACTTAGATTCAAGCTTTTTATATAAGAAATATGTTGTATGCAGTTACTATGCAATATGAATCGGATTTCAAGTTCTTAATAGTTCTAGTTGCCACAATATGCATGCTATGTCAAGATTGTTTTATGTTCATGATTTAGCTGTTATGAGCTTGAATTAGCAAGAGTACGGTTTATTAGTGACAAGAAAAGAATCAGAATCAGAAGATAAGCACCACGGTAGCTCTTTTATACAAATCATGAACTAGCCATTAGATATGGTGATGTCATTAGATATGACCCTGAAACCGCCATTAAATATGGCAAACCATTAGATATGGTATCAAGAGGACTTTGGGTCCGCATTCTGTATACATATAGGCTTTGGGTCGTATGCAGGGTGTTTTTGGTCTTTGGGACCGTCTGCGCGTATGACTTAGCTTTGTTTCAACGTTCATGAGTCAATAAATTAGCCACAGTGGTGATTAGTACAAACAGCTTGATAGTGATGATTATGTTTCAGTTTATCTGCTTTTGAAGTGATTTCAGCGTTCATTTGCAAAACTAGCATGTTGTTATATGTAAATTCTGTCATAAAGTCTCTTTCAAGCTATTTCACAATATTCAGCATAAATTTTTGTCATGATGCTCATATTTCAGATTCTAGCTATATGTAAAAAGCTTGAGATCCTTTCACTGGGTCTAAGCTCACAAATGGGTTTAGACTCATCCCTTTATATTATAATTACGTACAGATCAGCAGAATCACGACTATCAGGGGAAAGGACCGCTTACACACTAGGAGGAGGTGGCTTTTGGTTTTCATTGTTTTTTTGTACTGTATGTTGTTTTGTATGAAGATGTAACAGAACTGGTGTAAGACACTTCTTGGTGTTGTGAATTTGAAATACACAGATGATATGTTTGATGAGATTGCCACATGTGTACTGTGAGGAAAAAATATTAAAGAAAGATCTCTGTCGCGGCACGTCCTGGTTAGCGGGAAGGGTCATGACAGAGAATGTGGATGATCCCTCCTTTGGGAGGAATCGTTGGGTATGTGGGTGAATGGGCCTTTATAAATCAAAAAAGCATATAAGGCCTTCTCATGTACTCAAGACCAGGTGCATAAGGATTATCGGCATGACTTAGGATTCCGCAATTCATCAAGGTGTTTTTTTTACTTAGCAAGGCATGGCATGACTGCTTACATATATGAAGCAGTAGGATTCTGCAATGCATCAAGGTATTTTTTTTTGCTTAGTAAGGCATGGACGGATATTCATAAAGGCATATAGAGATAAGATACCTGAAACTGGGGGCTTACTATGCCCGAGATGTGGAAAGGTTGCAGAGGATTTAGATCATCCCATTTTCAGGTGCAATTTTTCGATGAGGATTTAAGATGGCACGGGAATCCCACAGCTTAGAACCGAGGGTTGGGATGCTTTTTGGAGATCTATTCAAGATTTACGTGGCGATTCACAGGAGGATTGCTTCATTCCTTTCGCCCAACTTTGGGTAATTTGGTATGCTAGAAATGAACTTATTTTCCGAAATTTTCTAGAACATTAAAGATCACTCCATCTAGCATGGACCACTATAAGCTAATTTTCTATTTTAATGATATTCTGAGGTGGATCCCAGCTCGGGACTAAACCCTATTCTTACAAAAAATGAGGTGTAGTTGAGCTTCCAACCATTGTTCCTACTCTAATCCTCGTCAGTATAGAGAATGATGGTTGACTAACTTATGGTGTGAGGTGGCAGCATCCCATGCTAGAAGATGAGATGAATTTTCAAGAAGGAAAGGAATTGGAAGAGTAGTCCATTGAGGGTAAAGTAGGTTATATGATTTTTCCTTTTTTTAATACAAATTCACCCTTATTTTGTATTCAAGATTCATTTTTTAATAGGATGTATTCAAGATTCATGTTACCATATTGACATGATTAACTCAAGTGTAATGACATTTTTTACAATAATAAAGGCAAGGTGGGTCCCAGCTCGAGATGCCAACCATTTTCCTCTCAAAAAAAGGCAAGGTGGCGGAAAAGTTGTCTAGCTAATGAATATAAGATAGCAAGGGTAGGCTATGCTTACAACCTTTACAAGTGAAGAGAAATTGCAAAACATCATGTAAGTATACGAAAATCAAATTAAACATTCACAGCAAGCATTTAAGAGCTAATTAGTGATGCGACACGAAATCCAAATTAGCGTGAAATTAGGGCTTTTGTGCCTTCAAATTTGATCCAATTATGATTTTTATATTAGATTTTTATATTCCATCTGTTTAATTAGAATATAGCTAAATTACGGTCAGGTAAATTGAGTCCATTGTAATTTTATTTCTAATTAAATAACGAGATCGCATGTCATCTCGAATGATCTCGAATCAATTAGTTAAATAATTAGATCAATTAGTTAGTCAATTAGAGATAATTAGAGTCCAATTAAGGCATGCTAGGATTTGAATTTTATTCTATTTCTATTTGTGTAATCATGCCCCTCTTATATAAAGGGGATGTTAGTTTAATGTTTTAATCAGTTCAAGTTGAATCAAATTTGGAGTTTTTCCATTTATCTCTCTCCCTCTCTCTACTCCTTCCACGCGATCTCCACGATTCTTTTCTCTGAGTCACCCAAGTCATGCGAGTTTTCTCTTCTTCTACCTTCAAATTCCTCCACCAAATATTTTTCCACCATCAGAAAAATATTTTCCACCATTGAAATTTTTCGGTTTGCATCAGTTAGAGATGCATAAAAATAACATAAGGCATCATTTTTTAGGAGAAGTACTGGTGACCTCCCAAGTCAGGACCCACCTCAAGGATTAAATATATAACATAAACAAGAAAAGGTTACAAGACCGTCATAATTGCATAACCCACAACATGCTTGCCACATCGAGCCCAATGCCATAAAATGTTCAACCACATTTTCAGCATAAAATCTCTGTCCCTTAAAAATGATGTTATTCCTGATGATCCCAATAGACCATACCACAGTGAAAGGAAGGGAGTTGTCCTCATACCCGGTGCCGCAAACTAATCAGATATCCCTCCAAAACATGACCTCATTCTGACTAGCCAGCCACAGAACATGGTCCTGACCCAAACCTCCGCCGACAACGGGCAAGAGAAGAACATGCGGTCTGTGTCCTCTACTGCACCATATCTGTCGCACCCAACGTCCTCCACTCCCAACAGATAACCTCGTCGAGCCTTCGTAAGAACCTTCCCCAACCTGAACAGCCAAATGAAAATTTTAACGTGATTTGGCACTCTACTCCAAATCATACCAGTGTCCACCACGAACTCATCATGCACCACCACCCCTTCATTCATAAAACATCGGTACACTTTCCTCACCATGAATTTTCCATCGCTCCACAAGAAATGGTCCCTTCCCAAAGTCGGTGCCTTGCACCGCAAGAACTCCGTCTGTAAGGCAAGAAAATCTTACACCCTCTGATCGGATAGCCTAGAAGAGAACAACGAGGTCCAAGTCCCACCCTCCCAGACTTGTCGCACCGTCGCTCCTCTGACTCCCATCAACTACAACAGACACGGGTAACGCTCCGCCAGCACCCCATCTCTCGTCCAGTCATTCAACCGAAAACAGAACCTTGCACCATCCCCAAGCATCGGACATAGCTAACTAGCAATCTCCGGAACCATTGCAGTGATCCCCCTCCACAGCGGCGATGGCAATCAGCCCGGACTAACCACCAACGACATATCCACCCCATACATCTTCCTCAGCAATTGGCACACAATATCATCACAATTCCCCCATATCTGAACCACCCACTTCGCCATAAAAGCTTTGTTCATCTCCCCCATCCGCATCACCCCGAGTCCGCCCTTCCTCTTCGACATATAAAGCAAAAGAACACCGGAATCGTCGAGAGAACATGCCGTCGTGCATTGTTATTGGAATGGATTGATTTGATTTTGTCATTTTAATGGATCAGATTGAGATTTTTATATGTCCATTGAATTCCACATTGGATTGGACCACTATGTATATATTATCCATTATTTACTCTTGAACATGGTGTGCCATTAAATTATTATATGCACCATTAGATTAGCTTCGAAGAAAAGGATAAAATGCAAAAAATGGCAATTCTCATTTTTATTATGTTAGAGTATGCATCAAATATGGGTATTTGGAACCCTCAAGGGTCCACTTACCACATCTACATATTTAATCATCTATTAGTGAGACTTGATCATTCTGGTAGGGCTATATAAGAAAACTCGTTCACATTATAACACTTGAGAGAGAGAAATAATAGATATCCAATCCCCAAGTTCCCCAGTGGTTTCATCTCGCTCCTTACAGAGTAGAGTCCAAGTAAAATCCCGACGTTCTTCCCTATTTTATACTTTTTATCTCTAATACGCTTCTACATTCGTTGTTTTCTACATATATCGAAGCAGGCTCGGTTCTTGCTTTTTCGTTCTTGAAAAGTCATTATTATATTCAGTTCATGGATTTGTTTTTGAAGATTATTGTGTTCATAATTAAGATATGTTCGTGATCTATTCAAAATTCAAGTTCTAGGGTTTCTGAAACTTTAATTCTGTGTGGTTCGATTATCACAACGTCTCATCAGAAGACCACGTCATTATCGTTCTTGGATTTCTAATGATGCCCTAATGTTGCACGACAGCAACTTCAAGGCATCTCAGGAATGCCCCTTGTAGCCCGGATCATCTCCAGGGCATCTACATGCATGACTCCTATGCAACAAGATCAGAGCATGTGTCGCCTTGTGCCCTAAGCATAATTGCCAGGACCTCGTCAGCATCACGCATGAATATCAAGTACCACATCGTGCCTCCAGGAGGTAGCCCTCCATTGCACAAGAAGAAGAGACGGGTATTCATGTGTGCAAGGCAGGTATGGGTTCCCTAAGGTTGATAGAAGATAGCAACACGGGTCCAACACCTGTGAAAACACCATCTCGCGATCAGGCAGCTCCTCCATGCGCAATACCACCAGCACAGTGCCCACTGATTTAGGGCTTTGAAGTTCCTCGTTGGTGATGGCAGCATATTTATCCATGTTCTAGGCCCCAATCACCATCGTGCATGTCCAGACAGCAACGACCCCGTTGAAACTCCAGAGAAAGGTCAACCGGTTCCGATAGGCTGCCCCCTTCTCCAAGAAATAGGTGGTGGTGATCTCGCGTGAAGAAGAGACCGGAAGAATAAGGGAGAAGAAGGGGTCCTAGTTCATGGCGGCAGTAGTGATCTCACTTCGAGAGAGAGGTTTCCCATCAGGGAACACTATTCGAGCCTGAGAAACTAAGGGACGGATATCCCTTCATTTAAATGAAAGTGGGGCGGTTTCAGGCCGAAGTAGGCCATTGAGAAAAAAAGGGGGAGGAAGAGCATGGGTTTAAAAAAAGGAGCCGTGAGATATCTGGGCTCAATTGGACCGTGATTTAAAAAAATGGGGTGAAAATGAGGCCATGAGTTATGAAAAAAAAGAGGTAGCATACAAAAAAGGGAAAAGTCATTTACAAGAAAAATATTTGGAAAAAAATATTTAAAAAAAAAAGAAAGAAAAGGCCAAAAATTTGATTTTGGTCCCCATCTTTTTTCTTCTCCCAACTTGATTAATGTTAGCTTCACCCGACAAGTATGGGAGAAAGGAGGGATATTGTGTAGAGCATTCACATTCTAGACTATACTAGTTTGAGGCACCCCATTTTGAGAGACACAGGGCACTCCGCGTTCGAGTGACTCAATTTCTTCAAGTTCTCCACAGAGAGACTCAGTTTCAGACTATGTTCACTAGTAATCGTGAACTCTATGAAGAGATCCTTTGATGTTCCTATGAGCGAGAACCTACTTCGAGGTCCCTATGAGAGAGACCCATCTTCAGAGATCTGCGTGTGGATAATTAATGGCGTTCTTCGTTTGGCCCTTCAGAGAGATGGAGTAGCCTTCAGTGAAGGAGACAACTGCAGGCCCGAGTTCTCCGATGAAAGAGACATTTCAGTTTCAGTGACGTCACGTGGTACAGTGCACACGTTCTTTGACGGGAGACTTATTCAATTTCGGTGACTCTAAAGAATACCGTACAAAGACACATTCTCCGACGAGGAGACACAATTCAGTTCACACTCCAGCCCTTCAGTTTCTTCTCATCAACACATTATGTGAAGCAACCTCCACAGCAGGTAACCAGTAGAATATGTGTTGAGTTGATATTGTCCGTAGTGTCTTATATTTGTGTGAATGAGCGATTTTTTTCTATTTGTCCAAGCAGAGCATTACCTGCTTCAACTTGAGGGGAAGTGCTAAAGTATGAATCATAGATGGCAATTGACCGTCCAGAATCCAATTACCACATCCACAGGTTTAGTCCCACATCATCTATTAGCGGGATTTGGTCATTCTGGTAGGATTATATAAAAAGTCACAAACACATTGTAACAGTTGATAGAGAGAGGGATAACAGAATACCCAGCCCTGATCCTAAAATCATCATCTATTAGTGGGACTTGGTCATTCTGGTGGGATTATATAAGAAGCCACACACCCATTCTTTTTTTAATACAGAGCATTGATCCTAAAATCATATATAGGTATTATTTAATGTATTTTTTTCTGAAAAGCTGCTGAACTAAAAATTTAATATTACCTGTAACGACGACAGAGTTTCTGCTGCTTTCCTTCTATCAGAAACTGCCTCTGCAAGTTGGGCTTCAAAGCTTTCTACAACCTGACAATGGAAAAGATAACGAATGAAGAGAATGTGTTGCAGAATGTGTGTGCACTAACTACACTATAGCACTTGTGAGATGTTACCATTTGATGTTTGCTGGAAATCTCTGCAAGTGATGTCTGCTTCCTCTCTTCAGCAGCTTGGAGTAAACGTTGGGTATCACCTAATATCTACACAAATATCAATAAGATCCCAAAGCCTGGAAGTACCACAGTGACAACCAGCCTTTTCCTATGTGTATTCAATCCCTCCAACACTAATTTGAATCATACCCAGGCAGAAAGTACCAATTGAAGAAAAGCAAAGCTAAAATGCAATCCATCCACTACTTTAAGCGAGGGATTGATCACATTCATTTCTACATATTACATAGACCACTGAACTAAATCCCATAACTAAATATCAGTTAAAAACACATTATTTTCTATGTTAACATGGAACATATGTTGGTTTTATAATTTCAGCCAAAATAAAAAATGATTGAAAAAAGGAAGCACGTTCACAAAAGACTATAGCTAAATTAAAGAACTTTTCGGGTGCTAGAAATTTGCGGCCTCAGCCCAATCATCAACGTTTGCCTCTAGCTCCTCCGAATATGTAAAGCTTGTACAAAAAAGGTTCACAAAATACTGTATCAATAATTCAGCGTTCAGATAAGGGATTTTTACATCACGAACCCTATAAACTTTGTGAAGTACCTTCTCGACCTTGTAAACATCGTAATTATCACCTTAACCCTGCAAACTTGGTCTGTTTAACACCATGAACCCTACCATTAATATAACCCACCTTGAGTCAACTTGCTTGAGTTAAGGCTGAGTTAATCAAACCACGTAGAATCAACAGTGGATTTTTACTCCATTTCCCCTTCCTTCTCTCCCCTTCTTCTTCCAAACAACAGACCTCAACAATGCTACACGTCCAGAGGCATGTACTTCGGTCGATACACAACTGGAGAAGGGAACCACGCGTCCGTCCGCGAACAACCAGTTGTGCTCGCCTTCCGATCCCATCATTGGTTGCAAATCACCGAGCTCGTAGGTCATCGACGTTCTCGTGCTATTCCTCTCAGCCTCGAGGAAGGGGCCGAGGGATAGTGCCACCAAGGGCTCCCCCTCGAGGTGTCGTTCGTTCGCACGGAGGGATGAGATCCATGCAAGCCGCTTGTTGTGGGTCCTCGTCGCCAGCGTTGGGTCTCTCTACTATACCCGTAGTGACCCGTTCGGAGGACCCAAAAGCATGGATATGCCTCGGAGGCTGCCTAGGTCATCTTTCAGCTCTGGTATTCCCCTCCAACTACTTTGTAATTTTTCTTCTATGTTATATTCTTCCCCAAAATTTCTCTTCTCCATTTGTTTGAAACCCAAAATCGAACCACACAGATCATCCCATCTTCTTAAACTCTCCGCCTTCCCATCTATCACCATGCAAATCCTCCATCTTCGGTGAAGAGTCACTGAAATTTCTACTCTTCTTCCATCATCTACGCAGAGGAGTCCATCCATCATCAATTTTCGTGTGGGAATGACATGCAGGTCAAGCATTGAACTCGAGCCTTTGTTTCAGTGCAGGAATATTAGCAATAGCACACATCTAAACACTCCAGGAGGTGTTGAGGCAGCAAAATCAAGCAGTTAGTTGTGTGGAATCCTTTCGTCACTCGAGCATCATCTCCTCGAGGATGAGGACATCAAAGGAAGAGGGGAGTTCCAACCTCATAGGAGATGTGTTTTCGTCTTCACCGAGAACCGTTCCACTGCCTCGATCTAAACCAGCTACAGTTGTCCCTCACCGGAGGTGTGTTTACCCCAACCAGATATGCACCGATATCCATCATCATACCATCGATTTTCTACAGTGGTGTCCCCTGATACAACCACCACAACAGCGCCCCTCCGTAGCTACAATGGGAGTGTAACCTCGAGATGTCTCCTCCATTTCCCGCCAACACCGACCACCGCAACCTCTGGTAAATGCAACCCTTACAATAGCTTCTCACCAACCCACCCCCATCTCCGCCTCACTACGCCAACTGTCGTAGGAAGCAGAGCAGTTATTCTTGCCCCGTAGCCCCGTCAGGGAGATGATGGGGAGGGGGCTGGAGTTTAGGAAACGTAGGGAGGGATGGGGGCGGCACGAGGAAGGTGAGGCCGAGGTCGGGAGGTTATGAGGAGGGGGTCAAAGGAATGGGAATGGCGTGTGGGAGGTGGGGTGGAAGTCGGGGTGAAGGTGGGAGGGATGGGGCGATGTCAAGGAGGAGGGATGAGGTTGGGTGGTGTTGGGGAGGGGAAGGGAGGTGAGGGGGAGGTCTATTTGTAAATTTGGTAAAGTAAAGGGTAATATAGATATTTTTTTAGGGAATCCGTTTCGTGGTGTAAAAATCCCTTCAGATAATTGCAAATTTGCCATGTTACAACCTATTCATCAAATTCGTCATGTTTTGGGTACTAAAACTGGGAGTTCTCGTACACAATTCTATCTTTTAACAATACCATGGTCTGATTTGTCTCAAGGGGAGGAGTAAGGAAAGGATACCCTTGTAAAATGTGCAAATATAAATTATAAAGAAAATGGATTTCTCATTATTCTCCCAAACACTAAAATGTTGTTTACAATTGAGTTATGACCCATCATTTATAAAGACTGAAACCATGGGGAAACAATAATTAACAGTATGCCTCATCATTTGGAAGATGGAGTAGGAAGAAAATAAGGACGGAACAAAAAGAGGAAAAGGCTCTAAACATATAATTTGTTAATAGCTCTAAATTTTCATTGCTTCTAGGTGCATAAGATTCAACCTAACAGTTATACTAACGGATCTCAATGGCACGTGTAAAGACAAGTTTTGATGGGGTTATAGTGCATCTACAATAATTCACAAGAGCACAACCGCCAAAATCCGTGTATGTTGCAAATTGTAATATGTGACTAGCTCCATTCTTTTAAGTATAATTCTCTGACTGACATGTTCTTTCTTTAAGCCAAATAATGAAAAATTGAGATTGGCAGTCACTCAAAGAGAACGTTTTTAATCATTAAGAACACAGAAGACAACCACAAGTTAACCCTAATCAGAACGAAACCACATAGCCAACATCTAGGCAACAATACACGTTACATGTTCAATTACCTTCTTTTTTCGGAAAAGGCTTTGAAAGTTCTCTAAATAATTTTTTTGAAAGGGAAAAGGGTGTGAGAACGAGGAGAGGTCCACCCAAAAACCTTAACATAATCACAAATCAAACCATAAGGTAATAAAGACCAAGACCTTGACAGGTCCAAACCCTGTAATGCAGTCCGTCAACGTGGGTAGTCATCCACCGCTGCAACTCATCGCTGACATGTACCTTCTATGTTTAGGAAAAACATGGCCCTTTTCTTGTCAGTTAGCAGCTTGTTACCCCTCAAAAACCAAATGAAAATCCTAACACACAGCAACACCATCAATCTCCAAATCTACATGTATTGATTAGAAGCAATTCTAGGGTCAAAAACCGCCTCTACGTAGAAAGACATGTATGCCTATTGTACCATCAAGTGACCATGTACCCATGGCAACAAGTCCGAACTCTCGCAAACTCCATCCATCACAGACAAAGTCTCGAACATCTGCAAAACACTAGTACGACATATCAGAATGAATCCGATGCAGTCACCCATATAACTATATGCATTCCCTCACGAACAATTTCCATCAACAGCTAGAGCAAATGAACATACAAAATGTACTCTAAGCACACCCAAACACATCCAATCATCTATCCAAAATAGGAAACCATCACCATTTCTAGAACCGGCTGCTAAGAAGGGCAACACGAGGGAGCACAGAACAAATACCCCTCCAGAAGTTTGAAGGCACACTCGCCCCAATCTACAATAAAAGATTCAAAGTGACCCCATAAATGAAGTGAATCATCGTGCTCAACAGACCAAAGCCACAGCCCCAAATGTAGGTCGACCCTCTTTTTTTTTTTTTTGAGGCTCAAAAAAGGGGGACACACTCGAAGGTGCTCACCCCAATGCATTAAAAAGAGAAAGAAATACTTACATGGGGGAATGGAAGATCCGAAAATAAAAAGCAAGCTACAGGGGGTAAACAAAGGGCGTTTCCCCCGCAGGAAAAAAATCATGTTACAATGAGGTCCAGTCACGTAGGAAGCCCGAGGCCGAGGAGCGAATATTCTCCAAATAGAACCGCTGCCGAGCAAAGATAGCTTCATTTCGTCCCAGCCAAATGCTCCAAAGCCGCGCAATTGGTTCCAGCAGCGATAACCGCGGTCGCCCCCTACCACAGAACAAGCTATGACAGAAAGATGCAAAAGATGACAGATCCAGCCAACCCAAGTCCTCCCATAGGGCACAAACACAGCTGCAATGAAGGAATAGGTGATCAATACTTTCCGTTTCCATGTCACAGAGGCCACAGATAGGCGAAGAATTTGGAAACATCCTAGCACAGCGATCACGAGTTAGCAATCTTCCCCGACGGAGAAGCCAAAGGAAAATACCAACGCGCTCAGGAAGCTTGAGCCCCCACAAGAATCTGCAGTCTCTCAAGAAGATGGCATCAGCCCTTGAAAAGTTGGGCAAGATAGCCTTATAAGCGTCACAGGTAGAGAAGGACCCATTCTTCCAAGCCAAATAGTCACGGTCCCGAGAAGGCACGGGGGCTTCATCAAGAGTGGAAATGAGAGAGATATAATCGTGCGTCCGCTGATCCGACAAGAGCTCAGAAATTGGAGGGCACCAAGCACGCCCATCCCAGCAACAGGCCACCGTTACATCCTTGTTGGGCACCAAAGCGTAAAGGCGGGAGAAGAGATTCCGTAAGGGCCCCCTTCCCGTCCAGTCGTCCTCCCAGAAACGAATCAAATTTCCATCACAGAGCTTAATAGAAAATAAAGAGCGATTGCGGTTAAGAGCGTCCATCACCCCTCGCCAAAAAGTTGATAGCTGGCCCTGATAATCGCCACGAAAAGCAGAAACAAAGCCATCCCCAGCCGCAACCCTCAAACAGTTTAACAAGAAATTGTCCTCCCTACCCCAAATTCTCGCTGCCCATTTGAGCAAGAGAGCATCGTTCACCGTCGCCAGGCGCCTCACGCCCAGTCCTCCCTCCTTCTTAGGCCGCGTGACCTCATCCCAGGCCACGAGGTGCACGCCCTTCCCCCCTCCCCCCTTCTTCCCCCACAAGAATCCCCGCATACATTTCTCCAGACGCGAACGAACTCCCTTTGGCATCCCACGCACCGAGAGAAAGTAGATAGGGATGGAAGATAAAACCGATTTGAGAAGCACTAACCTCCCACCACGGGAGAGAATAGCCGCGCGCCACCCAGCCAAGCGATGCTCCATCTTTTCGACAATTGACTTCCAATCACGAATGCGCGCGCGGCCCACCGTCAGAGGTAAACCCAAGTAATCAAAGGGGAGATCAGAGGCAGGACAGCCCAGCAATCGCGAGCACTCCGCCTCCTCCGCCGCGGACATGGAGAAAGGGACAGCCTTTGATTTGTTGCCATTGATTTGAAGACCCGACCCTCTTCGCCGAAAGTAACCCATTCATCTCCTACAAACTTAAGATACCCAAGAGGCAGGCATCAGTGCATCTCCCATAATAAGCTCAAAAGAATATTCTCATCAACACCGCAAGTATCACCTAACCCCAAACAGAAGGAGACGCGAAAACAAGAAAAAGTTCAAGATAGCATAAAGACGGCCTTCGGAAGTAGTAGGTGCCCACCTCTAAACAATCATGTAGCCTGCCACCCAACTGGCATCCTCTCCATCTTCTCTACCACAAGCAGCCAATCAGCCTGCTCCAACCTGCCACCAACCAGAGGCAATCCAAGATAAACAATCAGGAGAGCTCCTCTCTCTGTACGAAGGAATGTCACACAGTCCACTACCTCGATCTCATTCATTCCAAAGGGAACAATAGCGAAGTTATCGTGTTTAATTCGCAGCCCAGACACCATCCCAAACAGCTCAAGTACAAGAGTAACTCCCTTCATTTTTCGGATGCGTCACCAAGATACCTGTTGAGATAAATATATCTCTCGGTCTCATTTATGTTTTATGTTTTCTTGATTTACTTATCATGTAATTAACCCAAGGGATTTTCTCCTATAATAAGAGAGCCCTCGGTCTATTCTATATGCATGATTCATTTTTCTCCCAACATGGTATCGGAGCAACAGTCCTAGACCGGGGTTCCCGTATCCCACCCTAACCCTACACGCCCCCCCCCCCGCCGTCGAGCGCCGACCCAACACCTCCGCCCGAGGGGCACCAAGCCTCCAACACCGCCGATCGACGGTTCCGGCTCCTCCCGCGCCGCCGCAGGGGCCTCCTGCCACCTGTCTCACCGACGTAGGGGTCCCAACACGCCATGTGAGTCGTCGCGAGGCATTTTTTGTCTGCATCCGAGATCTGTTCAGGCTCGCGGATAGTGATATTTTCTGATTTCTATCACGTTGTGCGGCTCTAGACCTCGCACGAAGACCTAGGGATGATTGTATGAGTCTACAGATACAATTAATCCTCCCTACGGTCCTGTAGACGTATTTTCTTTGATTTACTCCTCAGTTGTTCCGCGTTTCATATAAAAACCTCAAAAGGAGTCTCGTCCTCGAGACTCGAGTCAAGGTCATTAAGTATCTTGTTGGGGTTTTATATGTCCATAAAAACCTCAAAGGGTTTTGAACCCATAAAAACCTCAAAGAGAAAACAAGCCATATATTTATCATGTACCTAATTACAAAAGCTTGTTTTGATGCTTACATCAGAAAAGCTGCGGGTATCGTGCCCGCATGTCGGCTTCGGTCTCCCACGTCGCCTCTTTGACGCCGTGTCGGTGCCACAAAACCTTGACCAATGAAATCTCCTTGCTGCGAAGCTTCTTCACAACACGGTCAAGTATCTGAACTGGCTTCTCCTCATAAGTCAGATCCGGCTCTACATCAAGATTCTCATAGCTGATAATGTGTCGAGGATCGTGCACATACTTTCTCAGGTTGGATACGTGGAAGACATCATGAATAGCTGATAGATGTGGAGGAAGGGCTACTCGGTATGCCACTTTCCCCACTCTAGCCAGAATCTCAAAAGGTCCAACATATCGCGGCGCCAACTTGCCGCGAACGCCGAATCTCTGCACTCCCTTCATGGGAGAGACTTGCAAAAATACCCAATCTCCAACCTATAATCGATAGGAGTGTCATTAATATGAGATTAATTTGGACATATATATATGTCATAGATGAAGAAGAAATAATTAGATTACCTGGAATTCTAAGTCTCTCCTCCGTCGATCCGCATAGCTCTTCTGGCGGCTCTGTGCCGTCAGAAGCCTCCGTCTCACAAGATCAACAACTCTCGCAGTCTCCTCCAAGAGATCTACGGAATATAAAGCATGATCACCTGCCTCACGCCAACTGAGAGGTGTGAGGCATCTCCGCCCGTATAGGGCCTCGAATGGTGCCATGCCAATACTGGAGTGATAGCTATTGTTGTACGTGAATTCCACCAAAGGTAAATGGTCCTTCCAGGACCCTTTCCACTCCAAAGTGCATGCGCGAAGTAGATCCTCAAGCGTCTGAATGGTGCGCTCACTCTGCCCGTCTGTCTGCGGATGATAAGCAGAACTCATCTTCAGCTCTGTCTGTAGTGCTGACATGAACTGATGCCAATAGTGAGATGTAAATCTCGAATCCCTGTCAGACACCACCTCTCGTGGTATACCATGTAACCTGATAATGTTTTGTACATAGAGCTTGGCCAATCTGGATGGAGTGTAAGTCGTGTTGACAGGTATGAAATGGGCTGACTTGGTCAACCTATCAACAACGACCCATATAGAATCATGGCCACCTGGTGTCTTCAGCAGACCTGTGACGAAATACATAGAAATGCTCTCCCACTTCCACTCGGGAATGGGGAGAGACTGCAATAATCCTGGCGGTCTCCTGTGCTCAGCCTTGACCATCTGACAGGTCATGCATCTGCTAACATGTAGCGCCACATCGCGCTTCATTCCATCCCACCAGAAATGTCGACGCAAGTCACGGTACATCTTCGTACTGCCCGGATGGATAGATAACCGTGAACTGTGTGCCTCGTCGAGAATGTCTCTGCGAAGTTGCTCGTCATTGGGTACAACGACCCATCCTGCCTTCCATAAAATAGACTCCATCACAACAAAGTCGTCAAATTCGTCCTTGACGGCGCGCATGTATCTATCTCGGATCCAAGGATCGGTCTTCTGGCCTTCTACAATACGATCCCAAAGACTGCTGTATCGTGGAGGCACAGCGGTAGAAATGGATGCGCTCTCCTGAGGATGCCAATCGGTCAAAGCAGCAAGCGTATCCCACGTGTATATCCAGTTCGCCGTACCATCAGCATGCGCTCTCCTGCTGAGTGCATCAGCCACCACGTTTCCCTTACCAGGATGGTAAGAGATCGTGCAATCATAATCCTTCAGTAGCTCGAGCCATCTGCGCTGTCTCATGTTCAACTCCTTCTGATCAAAGATGTACTTTAGGCTCTTGTGATCTGTGAAAATCTCGAAGTTCACCCCGTATAGATAGTGGCGCCAGATCTTCAAGGCGAAGACAACTGCCGCCAACTCCAAGTCATGTGTGGGGTAGTTCCGCTCGTGTGGTCTCAACTGCCGTGATGCGTAAGCAATCACCTGTCCTCTCTGCATCAATACTGCTCCTAGACCTTCTCCAGATGCATCTGTGTATACTGCATAGTCCTGAGTGCCTGAAGGAAGAGCAAGAATAGGTGTTGTAGTCAATCTCTCCTTCAGTGTCTGGAAGGCATGCTCACATGAATCGTCCCAAATGAATGGAACTCCCTTCTGCGTCAACCGTGTAAGAGGGCGAACAATACGTGAAAATCCGCTGACGAAGCGCCTGTAATAGCCTGCTAGTCCAAGGAAGCTCCGAATCTGAGTAACTGTCTTGGGTTGCTCCCAAGACATAACTGCATCTATCTTCGCAGGATCAACTGCAATGCCTGCTCCAGAAATGATGTGCCCGAGAAATGAGACCTGGGATAACCAGAACTCACACTTGCTCAACTTGGCATATAGCTTGTGCTTCCACAATGTATCTAGGACAATCCGTAGATCATTTGCATGATCCCATTCATTCCGTGAATAGATGAGCACATCATCGATGAACACCACTACAAACTTGTCCAAGTATGGACGAAAGATCCTGTTCATCATATCCATGAAAGTTGCAGGTGCATTGGTGAGCCCAAACGGCATCACCACAAACTCGTAGTGTCCATAGCGAGTCCTGAAGGTTGTCTTCGGAATATCCGACTCGCGAATCCTCAGCTGATGGTAGCCTGAGCGAAGATCGATCTTCGAGAAAACTGAAGATCCCTGGAGCTGGTCAAACAAATCATCGATTCGTGGCAAGGGATAACGGTTCTTCACCGTTCTCTTGTTCAGCTGCCTGTAATCGATGCATAGTCTCATGGATCCATCCTTCTTCTTGACAAATAGAACCGGAGCACCCCAAGGTGAAGTGCTCGGCCTCACGAATCCTAAATCTAGCAACTCCTGCAACTGCACCTTCAGCTCCCTCAACTCGGCTGGTGCCATGCGATAAGGTGCCATAGAGATCGGTTGTGTATCTGGCAGCAATGTGATCTCGAACTCGATCTCTCTCTCAGGAGGTAGCCCTGGTAGCTCATCAGGAAAGACATCTGGATATTCTGATACTACTCGGATGTCCTGTATCATCGGCTCCTGATCAGATACCTCCCGCACAAATGCAAGGTATGAATCACAACCCTGATCAACAAGTCGCTGGGCCCGCAACACTGAAATATACTCCATGGTGGAGTCATGCAAAGTACCCTCAAAAGTGAACTCGGGTAGATCAGGAATCCTGAAGACAACCGTCTTCCTAAAGCAATCAACAAGTGCATGATGAGCGGATAGCCAATCCATGCCCAAAATCAAGTCGAACTCATCAAGCTGCAGAAGTAGACAATCTGCGATCATCTCGTGACCGCCAATCAGTACGGGCAAGTGCCTGACTATCAGAGATATGACAAATAACTGGCCACCTGGCCCTCGGATGTGATATGGAGACGATAGCGTCTCTGCAACTCTATCTAAAGAAACAAGCAACCTCGAAGCAAGGAAAGAGTGTGTTGCGCCGGAATCGAATAAAACATGGAAAGGTCGGCCCAAGACTGAGACCATACCTTTCACCACAGTAGTCGTTGAACGTGCCTGCTCCTCAGTAACGGTATGTAACTGTCCCTGCTTGGCTGATGCAGCACTAGATCCCGCCACACTCTGCGTCTGTCTCTGCTGCTGTCGTCTAAAATTGGAGTTCCTACCACGGAAACTCCCTGAACGCTGTGTCTGAGGCTGTGACTGTGAAGGCTGTGGCTGAGGCTCGCCAGAAGCCTGTGGGCACTGTGCTCGGTAATGTCCCCACTCGTGACATCGATAGCATCTGACTGGCCTGGTAGGTGGAGTAGCTGTGCCTGTGCTCCGAGCTGGTCCGGCTGGTGGTCGGTCTGCTCGCTGCGACCCAGACGGTCGAGCGGACTCTGTGCCACGTCCGGCAAGTGCTCCTCCTAGAGTAGTCGATGGAGAAGAGCGAGCACTGCCCGTGAAGGACGAACCTGTAGGTCGAAACCGTCTATCTGACCTCTGCAGCTGAAATGGTCGACGTATCGGTCCAAAAGATCGTCGCGGTCTAGGTGCTGCTCCAGACGAGCTCCCGAAACGTCTCCCTCTAATGTCCTCGAACTTTTCTGCAGCATCGGTAGCCTCGGAGATAGAAGTGATGTGTAATCCTGCCAGCTTCTCCTGCACCTCCTCGCGCATGCCGCCAATGAACTTTTCCAGATTCTCCTCTGGAAATGCGCCAGCTGCTCGGGTATGTCGTGATAGATCTGTGTATCGGATGAAGTAATCACTGGCTGTCATCTGTCCCTGACGAAGCTCTGCAAACAGTCGGCGCTGGGACTCCTTCCACTTCGCAGAAAAGAAGTGGGCTCGGAACTTCGTCTCGAAATCGTTCCAAGTAGGCTCTCGGCCTAACTCGGACACTACGGCCTCCCACCATCGCTCGGCGAAGTCTGTCAGTGAATACTCTATGAAAGATAGCCACGTGTCTCGCGGCGCATGAATTGCCCTGAGCACCTTCATCACTCTCTTCAGCCATTGCCCAGCATCATCTGGTGAACCTGTACCCTCGAACAGGGGTATGTTGGCCCGCTGATAAGAAGTGAAGACCGACTGGTGCCTGTGAATGGCTGAATACTCGTGTGCATCCTCGCCAGCAAAGTCAACAGGGTCCTGCTCCCTGTCCAAGTCTGCATCCTCCTGAGCTCCATGCTCTGGTATGTCCTCTAGTGCATCATCAGGGTGAGGCTGCTCCACCTCAACAGACTGGTGCGGATCTTGCCGTATCCCATCCTGTGATGGACGGTACGTGAAATCTGATAGATCCTCAAACCGCATCTCAATATTCGTCTGTCTGTCAGCAATCTCGGTCTGCTGGGCCAATATCTGCTCCTGCTGGCCTCTCATCAGCCTGCTGCTGCTGAAGATCAGTAAGTGCGCTCAGTATGCGTGCCAGCTGATCAGAAGTATCCTGACCTGGTCGAGATGCCATGGCTCTGAATGAGAACCATAATTAGTCATAAAGATGCCCTAGACAGATACTTATCATAAATGCTTTTCTCTTCTTGGGATATAAGATGAAAATAAATGAACTTGGTGACATCTGTGGTTATTGAATATGAATGTCATATTTCCCTTCTCGAACCTACGACAAATCGGAAGATTGTCGCTATTCGAAAACTTAATGCGATCGGAATTGAAATATTACGAATGTGCGTATCGGGGTACCACTGCTCTGATACCAAACTGTGAACCCCTCAGGATCCGGGTACCCGTTTACGACGCATTTCGCAATATTTCATTCACATTGATCGCAGAAGTCGGAGAAAAGCAGGGAAAACTTTTCGCGCGGCTAATTATCCACATGACATTCACATTCACAACATGACCACAAAGTAAAAGAGACAATGGCACCAAAATTTTCTTTTCATTAATATTCATATCAGTTTACAACGTATACAAGGATCTTCCATTACAACATATATCCCAAAGTGTGATACAAAAGAGATAGCATTTACATCATTATCTGAACAAAAACTGAGACAAGGAATTCATACCGTCTCGTATATACTCTGTCTCCTGGAAGCATGTAGCTACTGAGCGGCTACTGAACTGCAGGCTGTTTGCCTGCCACACACAATAGGAAAGAAGAGGCGTCAGCCATTGCTGGTACCTCCTAAAAACTTATAAAATAACTAGACATTTAGTATGTGCAAAAGTAGGCAAGTAGAAAGGTGGTATAAGTAAAATTTACATCTACTTGCGTAAGTAAAAAGGGTTTGTTTGTAATGCATTTCTAATGAATTCCCCAGAACCCGGCATTTCCCATATGTAACATATTTATATAGCAGTTGCGAAATCATGAGTGTATGAGTGTGAATGCATATATCATTTTCTTTAGAGATCATGTTGATGAGTGAAAAATGGAAAAGTTGAGATTGTAGAGATCTATTTATTTAAATTCTTGGGTAGAGAGAATGGTCTTTTGATCATAACTTCTCAAATTCTTGACTTCAATGTTTCTGATATAGCTCCAGATGTTGTAGATGTAGATATTGATGATCTAGATATAGAATCGCCAAGTCTGTTTGGCGAAGTAACTCAAGCGGTGAAGAAGCCTACAAATGGCTCTTCCGTCTCGCCCTCTAATTGGAAGCGCGGTCCAATAGAGGGATAGGTCTACTCCCCAACTACGCCACTGAGACGGGTGAGAGAGACTCCCTAGAAAAGTCGCTCTAAAAAAACTGCCCGACTAGTACGGACGGACGAGCTCGTACGTAAAAACTGAAAACCAAGGATCCCCCGCCTGGGTATCCTAAAAGACAGGGTCAGCGGAACTGGTCTAAAGTCTGGATCCCAACGAGGGCGTAAAAACATTGCGAGCTCGCGTAAAAACCGTGTAAAAGACTGGGATCCTAGACCCGCGCATTAAGCGGCCGCTGCCCTAACTGGGCTTCCTTTCCTCCGCCCAGGTGAGAGTCACCGCGCTCTCGCACGATCGGGTATAAAGATCACCATGATCGGCAATATTAATTATATCACTGAATCACCATCTTAAGATGCACTTGGCTATAGATTGATTTCTCATTAGATTAAATTCTCATTCTACTTCACAACTATTTCGAGAAACCTTTCATAGTTTTTGTAAACATCACCTTTTCTTGATTCATCAATTCAATGTCTATGTTGGCTTGTGTTGCTTGTTAGCACATGGCATGGGGATTTTACCAATCACTATTTACGCACAATCTACTATTCACTCCTATTAATGGTTGGAGGAGTAGTCGACATAGTCATATGCCAATTATATGGTTTATTTCTCCTACAATATGCCAGACTTGTGCTAAGAAAATCAATTACCATTTTCAATTGTTCTCATCAAAATTTCAAGTCGGGTCGAATGGCGTGAACAAGCTTAAAGGTTAGCCCTATCCAAGGATCCACCTAGATACTATTCATATTGTCATTGTGATTGGACAGCACATGGCAATTTTAAGCAACTTGATATTAGTAAAAATAAAGTGAGTGTTAAGATACCTATAACTTGCATTAGATGATGGTTTGCATTTTGGTAAAATCCAGGTCAACTTTGTTTTATCTAATGACACTATTAGCTTCAGCACTAAAGATATGCAATGGTAATTGGTTGAATGGATCGAAATGATAAAAGCCTAAAGATATGCAATGGTAATTGGTTGAATGGATCGAAATGATTAAAGCATGATGTTAGAGTGATGGTTCCAATTAGGTGACCTGAAATAGCCATTGAAACCTTAGCTTTATATCAAAAAAAAATATTTCTTCAGTCATGGGTTTTTACTTAGGCACAAAGATAATTGCTTAAATCATTTGTGAAACTATAGGTAACCACCAAATTTTCATTTATGACTTAGACTATTATCCATGACTTTTAATAAGACTTTAATTATATATGTATATATGTATTTTTAATCAAAAACCATATAACAGATTATACAAACAGAACATCAATAAATGGCTTAGTAAATTATAATGTGAGGTTTTATTAATCTGGAATTAAAAACGCCACTGAATATATTCAAAAGTAGCGGAATCAGATATATATATACTTTAGATGTATTACCATAATTTACAATTTGTTTTAAACAAGCAAATCGGTACTAATTTAACTATTACAAATTGATCATTTGCATAGACAGAACACAATATCTTTAGTCACATTTTAAAAAAAAAAACATTTTTACAAATCTAAGCAATTGGGCCCTGGCTATCCTAATTCCTGTAAATATGTAAACAATCTCGGTAAAGTTTTCACATATATCACAGCTTCTTTAAATGTTTCTTCAGCTTGTGTTGTTCTCAATCCTGATATAAAATTTAAATAACCTCATATAAGAGGGTTACAAAAACAAAGGCATTATGTAAGGAGAAATATAGAAGATTGACTATGTGCATGGAATTAATTGTGAAAATATTACTACAGTACCTAAAGTGGATTAATTTCGAGCCAAAAATTCAATTTATTTTCCCGACATACCATCCCAATTTGCCAGCACAAGGAAAAAGAAATCAATTGTGAAAGCCCATGTATGGCAGCAAAGGATTTAGGAAGAGGATAGTACCTTTGTTGTATTTGTTTCGAATGGAGAACATGCATGTGGAGCTCCAATTGGGGAGATGCAACAGTTCTCAATTTGCTTAGACAGTGGCTTGCAGATGAGAGAGGTGGCCCTAGAATACGTAGCAACTTTAAGAGGAGAAGGAAACAACAGCAGCTACTCAAATGAGAGCAACAGGAGTAGCTGCTGATTGTCTTCAACAGTAGGCAGGGCAGCTGCTTCAGTCACCAAAAAGGGCAGCAACTTCTTGCTGCTTAATCGGCAGTAACAAGGAGAAAGAGATGGAAGTTTTAAATGGGTAATTGTGGGAATTTATAAGGGAGGGGATGGACTTGTGTGTAGCCAAGTGGGGAAAGAGAAGGCCCTACGTGGAAGGGAATCAAGAAGTGTTGTCTGCTGTTGACAGCAAATATTTAAGAAATTCCCTCTTCTTTTTTTTTTTATTACAAACGTACACTGTCTGTTGCACTGTAGCAGATATTAAATTTTAGTTTAAAAATTTTTTCCAAAATTCTATTTATTTGGCATACATAAAAATCAACCGTATATGTGTCTCGAGTATCGGATTTTTACGCGAAACATCTCATTTTGACCGTCTCTAAATGACGATCAATATGAGTATAATATTGATATACTTCCGATTTGGTTTTTGAATGCCCGAAATTTTCGGATACGATTTTTTTTTGTTTAAGATTAAATTTTGTGATTTAAAAATATCAAACGACCTCTGATTGACGAACGGTCGATTCCGTTGGTCTTGTATCGTCGAATCGGATCTAATGACGGTCTCGGTTCGTTTTGCGGTTTCCGAATTTGCGTCGCGGCTTTTCACGGCGCGCGTTACGGTGTGACCGATTTTTGGTCGATTTCGCCCGAACGACTTTTGATTCGTGATGAATTGATCGTTTTAGGTTGTTTAGTATTGACCGACAACGTTTTTGGGTTCATTAGACCCAAAATCGGACGAGTTCGGGTTTGTTAGAATATGGATGTTACATTTCAGCATCTTCGTACAAAGTCGGAGAACAAGGGTGACATTTTCTCCTCTTCTGGTGCCTTCAAGGGCCCGGCACCTATAGTGAAGATGGATGGGACCAACTACAAGTTATGGTCCATGCAGTTTCGCACCCTAATGCAGTGCCATAACAAGGAGCACATTCTGACTGATTCAGAGCCGACGGTAGACCTGGCCATTGGGCCGGGGGCCCGCCCGCCCAGCCCGCCCAGCCCGTTCATGGGCCGGGCTTGGGTAAGAGATTTTGGAAATGGGCCGGCCCGGCCCGCTCTTTGGCCCGCCCGTCAATTGGGCGGGCCGTGGACATGTGTCAAAAAACCCGGCCCGGCCCGGCCCGCATATATAAAAATATATGTTTAAAAATTACATTTTAGATACATTTAATATAATATACTTCAAGTTTTTGTTTTACATTATCAATATTACATCTTATTTTATACTTTACATGCAAGGTACCACATATTATGGTTACTTGGATTTAGAAAGATTAGATGATGTTAAAAAAACTTAATTATCTCCATAAATTTAATTAAAAAACTAATTAAAAAATATTTTACATTCGGCCCATGGGCCGGCCCGGCCCGGCCCGGCCCAGACCTGGGCCGGGCTTGGGCCTTGAAGTATGGCCCATGGACCGGGCCGGGCCTTGGACAAGGGGTTTTAAAACCTCGGCCCGGTCGGCCCGGCCCATGGCCCGGCCCGGCCCGGTTCATGGCCAGGTCTAGCCGACGGACAAGACTAGAGCCAATGCTTCATGGAAGCAAGATGACATCTATGCTCGTATCTGGCTCTCTGGGACACTTACCATGAAGATCGCTAATGATATTGTTAATCAACCAACTGTAAAGGCTATGTGGGACATACTGGCAGACACATACGGGCAGTTAAAGAATGAGAGCAAGATTCTTCAATTGCAGTTTGACATTTTCTCGACCAAACAGAATGGTCGACTGCTCCACGCACACTTCTCTCATTTGAGAGGCATGTTTGAGCAACTACACAGCTTCATACCTATTACCACCAACACTGAACAGCAGCAAGCATATCGGAATGCCACAACGATAGGAGCTTTCTTGTCATCTCTTGACTCTGAGTACGATGTCGCTCGTACTCAACTTATGACTAGCGAGACAATACTGCCGATGGAGGAGGTCTACAAGCGATTGAGTAGGATTATTACCACACCCACTACTACGGCCCAAACAACTCCTGTTATGGCAGCTACTTGTGTCAGGGGAGGATCGTCCCGATTTCGTGGCCGTGGACCTCGTGGTCGAGGGGTGCCTGACAGCATGGTCCTTATTCCCATCGCCATCGTCCTGATCATTCTGAGGAGACATGCTTTCAGAAGCATGGATATCCAGCGTATGCGTGTATTGCTGAGCAGACTGAGGCTTCTTCTGTGCCTACTCCGGATACTCGTTTAGATGACATTGTCTCCAGACTTCGTGAGATGATGAGCACTCCTACGACCCCGACTCCAGGTTCCACAGCTGCAGCAGCTACTGCTAGAGCGTCGTCTAGTTCATCAGGTATTCATTATGTGTTTACCAGTAGCAGCAGTTCAGACTTGACTGATTGGATTATGGATTCTGGAGCGTTACATCATATATGTGGAGATCGGACGCAGTTTAGTTCATACAGGTCTATCCCACCTGGCAGATCTGTGGTCATTGCCAATGGGATTCACCTACCCATTGTTGGTCAGAAGGAGATTGTTCTAGCCCCTTCTATGCATCTTTAGAACGTCTTATATGCTCCAAACTTTCAAATGAATCTTTTGTCTATTAGTCAACTTACAAAAGATTTACATTGATGAGTTATCTTTGATCCCTCTTCTTTTGTGTTTCGGGACATACTAACTGGCTGGTTGATTGGTCATGGTCGTGAGCAGAGAGGATTGAATAAGCTTACCATACCGCCATGTGTTGGAATTGCTACTATTCCGTCAGGATATGTTTCTCCTTTCATGTGGCATCTTCGCTTTGGCCACCTTCCTCTCCAGAAGATGTGTCATGTGCTACCGCAGATATCTACTCGTACTACACTGGATTGTGAAGCCTGTCAGCTTGGGAAGCACCATCGCTCCTTTTTTCTGAGTCGTCCGAGTCGTCACAGTAGTTAGTCCTTTGAGTTGTTTCATTTTGATATTTGGGGGTCCTAGTCGTGTTCCTGATCATCAGGGGCATCGTTTTTATATGGTTGTTGTGGATGATTATTGCATACTATCTTGGGTGTTCTTGTTAAAACATAAGTCTGAAGCAGATGCTAACATTAAATCTTTTCTAATTGAAGTCAAAAATATATCCTCTGCGAATGTGAAATTCATTCGTACGAATAATGCTTTGGAGTTTTCCACATTACATTTGTCTGAATTTCTCAGGTCTCTCGGTATAGTTCATCAAACCTGTCAAATGTGTTTTTGTTGATTATTCTCGTACCCAAAAAGGGTATAGATGTTTTGATCATGTAGGACGAAGATATTATGTGAGTGTTGATGTCACTTTTTTTGAGTCGTTTATGTATTTCTCTCCAACAGGTGACAGGTTGTCCAATGCTACTTCTGAAGAGGATGTTGTTGTTCCTCCACCTCCGTCTCCTCCACCATATGAACCCCATGTTGCACCTCAGCCTTCTCCACCTCCACTGCCCCCACCACCTCCACCTCCATCTAGCCAGTCCAAGTTCTTACCCCTTGTTTACACTCGCAGGTCTTCTACTCGCCCCTCTTCTCATGCGTCGTCCACATCATCCACCACGCCTCATGTATGTCATGAACACATTGTTTCTACCAATGGCACTAGAGTTTTGAATGATACAAAGGACGAATGGATTTCAGAAGACAGAGAGGCTGATGATCTGGAGATTCCTATTGCCCTAAGGAAGCCTCGTCGCCAATTACCATGTATCATTTTGCTGCACATGTGTTTTTGGATCGACTTTCAGAGGATTACAAGAAGGTTGTAGTGGGACTCTGCTATTACTATCCCACGTACATATCAGGAGGTGCTACAGGACAGTAGGTGGCGACTTGCAATGGAAGAGGAGATCGCGGCTTTGAGGTCGCGTGGAACATGGAGCATTGTATCTGCTCCAAAAGGTACCTCTGTTGTAAGCTGCAAATGGATATTTACAGTCAAGCAAATGGCAGATGGCAATGTGGACCGCTACAAGGCAAGACTTGGTTCACCCAAACCTATGGGGTGGATTATGAGGATACGTTTTCTCCTGTGGCCAAACATTCGACACTACACATTCATCTTTCCGTTCTTTCACGGGACTGGCCTTTGTACCAACTTGATGTGCTATACGGGGGCCTTCAGGAGGAAGTTTATATGCAGCAGCCACCAGGGTTTGCTACTGAGGGGAGTCCCATAAGGTATGCAGGCTCCGCAAGGCGATTTATGGCCTGAAGCAGAGTCCGAGAGCTTGGTACCAGAAGCTATCGGAGTTGATAGAGCACCAGGGGTTTGTGCGGTCTACTGCGGACCACTCACTTTTTGTTCAGAGGACACAGAGAGGTATTGTTGCTATTTTTGTTTATGTGGATGATATTGTTGTCACAGGAAATGATGACAAAGGCATTCAGACTGCCAAGGAGTTCCTAGGTCAACAGTTTGTGACTAAGAACCTTGGCACTCTTCGATACTTCCTTGGGTTGGAGTTCGCCAGGAACCAGCGTGGTCTGGTGATGACCCAGAGGAAGTTTGTGATGGATCTCCTCTCTGAGACAGGTATGACAAGATGCAAGCCCGCTACTACCCTTATGGATCCGAGTATGAGATTATATGATGATGACACTGAGGAGGTAGATAGCAGGAGATATAGAGAGCTGGTTGGGAAGCTTTTATATGCCACTATCACCAGGCCGGATATAATGTTTGCAGCAAGCAAAGTTAACAAGTTCATGGAACAGCCCAGAAAGGTGCATATGGATGTTGTCTATATGATATTGAGATATTTGAAGAGCTCAACTGGCTCGGGTCTTATATTCAACAGGGATACATCTCTTGAGGTGACAGCTCGTGCGGATACTGATTATGCAAGTTGTCCCAGAGACAGAAAGTCTACTTCAGGCTTTGTTGTGTTTGTTGGGAGCTCACTTGTCTCATGAAAAAGCAAGAAGCAGACAGTGGTGACCAGATCAAGTGCAGAATCTGAAAACAGGGCCATGGCACAAGGGAGTGCAGAGATGATGTGGGTTAGATCGGTATTGGTTGGCCTTACTATTGAGGTTCCTCTTCCAATGCAACTTTTATGTAATAATCAAGTTGCACTATTTATCGCCAATAATCATGCTTTTCATGAACGGACAAAGCATATAGAGGTGGATTGTCATTACACTAGAGACATGATCCAGAAAGATCTCATATCTACCTCTCATGTTTCCATGCGAGATCAGACGGTTGATAGATATATATGCTCCAGCTTGAGGGGGAGTGTTGACATAAATATATCTCTCTGTCTCATTTATGTTTTATGTTTTATTGATGTACTTATCATGTAATCAACCCAAGGGCTTTTCTCCTATATAAGAGAGCCCTCGGTCTATTCTATATGCATGATTCATTTTTCTCCCAACAATACAAAATGGGTTGGAGAGAAAGCAAGGGAGATCGAGAAGACAGGCTTTAAACTTTGGTATTCAGGTAAAGATAAGGGCAGAAATAGTGTTAGAGTGGTTGTTCATAAGGATTTGAAGGATTGTGTGGTTGAGGTACAAAGATTCGGGGATAAGATTATTTTCTTAAAACTGGTGCTCGAAGAAATTCTGAAAATCATCTCAGTTTATGCACCGTAAATTGGTTTAGATAAAAGTATTAAACAAGCTTTTTTAGAGGATTTGGAGAAAATTATGCAAGGAATCCCACAAAGAGAGATGATTTGCCTAAGTGGAGATCTTAATGGACATGTGGGAAAGGATGCTTCAGGATATCCTAGTGTTCATGGTGGCCATGATTTCGAGGTAAGAAAAGAAGAGGGAAAAGTCAGTCTGGATTTTGTAACAGCTTATGATCTTTTCATAGCAAACACTCTCTTCAAGAAGAGAGAGGAGCATTTAATTACATATAAGGATGGCCCAACTAGAACACAGGTAGATTACATTGTGTTGAGGAGGACAGGTCCATTGTGTTGCAAAGACTATAAAGTAATCCCAGGAGAGAGTTTCACAGCCCAACGTCGATTGTTAGTCATGAATGAGCAAATAGAATGGCTAGAAAAGAAAGAGAGGGTTTCCAAGATCACTAGAACTAGATGGCGGAATCTTCAATTGAAGCAATCGAACTTCAAGGAGAAGGTTTTAGAAGACTTATCTTGGGATTGTAACAGAAGTGTAAAAAAGATGTGGGAGGCGGTAGCATCCTGTATCTGTAGGATAGCCAAAGAGATGCTAGGCAAGTCAAAGGGAGGAGCTTCATGCCAAAAGGAGGCTTGGTCTAGGAGTGGAGAGGTGCATGAGAAGCTAAAAATTAAAAGAGCACAATTTTAAGCTATGTCCCCAGATAAAACAAAGGAAACTGTCACAAACTACAAAATAACGAAGAACGAAGCAAATAGAATGGCTAGTAAAGAAAGAGAGGGTTTCCAAGATCACTAGAATTAGATGGTGGAATCTTCAATTGAAGCAATCGAGCTTCAGGGAGAAGGTTTTAGTAACAAAAGTGTAAACAAGATGTGGGAGGTGGTAGCATCCTATATCCGTAGGATAGCCAAAGAGACGATAGGCGAGTCAAAGGGAGGAGCTTCATGCCAAAAGGAGGCTTGGTGGTGGAGTGGAGAGGTGCAAGAGAAGCTAAAAATTAAAAGAGCACAATTTAAAGCGATGACTAAGGATAAAACAAAGGAAACGGTCACAAACTACAAAATAACGAAGAACGAAGCAAAGAATACTGTAAGCGAAGCTAAGTCAAAACCTTATGAAATTTTGTACAAAAATATCAATTCTAAGGAGGGCCAGAAGGATATATTCAAGTTGGCCAAAGCAAGAGAAAGAAAGACGAAAGACCTTTTTCAAGTGAGATACATTAAGGATGAGAAAGGTGGCGTACTTGTTACTCAGAAGGGTATAGAAACTAGATGGAAGTAGTATTTCCATAAGCTTTTCATTGGGGAATGAAATAGAGAGGTCACATTAAGAGATCTAGCTAATAGTGAAAGTTACTTGAATCGTGCAAGCTATAGATGAATACAAAGGAAATAAGTAGAGGAGGCTTTGAAGGTTACGAGACCAAGGAAAGGTATAGGACCGGATGACATTCCTATAGAAGTATGGAGAGTTTTAGGTTAGCGTCTACTCATATGTCTCATGAACGTTTGTTGTGTATTTTTTGTAGATTTTAGGCTTCAATAATTCAACATCATGGCACACTCCAGCTCTGAATCTGATAGTTCTAGTGATCAGTTGGACAGTGGAGAGATTGGTTGGAGGTATGCCACCGCTCCAGACGGCAACAAATCGAAACCACATTCTGTGGGAAGAAGTTGGGAGAATGGGACATTACGAGCCTGAATCACCATCTTATTGCCTATAACACAAATATTGCCAAGTTCACTCGTTGTCCAAAAGATGTGAGGGAGTTGTTGAAGGCCCAACTTGGAGGGGAAGAAGGACAAGGATGTGGAGAGGTCCAGAAGGGATGAACAGTTCAAAGAATTCATGTTCGAGAAGGAGTTTAATGTCCTCTCCGATTCAGATGATGACGAGTTTGTCACCCCGTTGACATTCAAACAGCAGCGGAGAGGAGGGCATACAGGAGAGCCATAAAAGAGTCTATGAAGAGCGAGTTCGAGAGGAGGGAACTCGGTGGTGCACGTGGCAGCTTCCATAGTGTTGGTGGTTGTAGGAGTGGTTCAGGAGGCGCACCAGTACCACCACCCACTAAAAAAACACAAGGGGAAGGGATTGGAACCCTTCTTGACGAGGAGTGGGTCCATGCAGCACATGTCAAGCAAGGATCCGAGGCAGAAAAGGGTGAAAGGGATGTTCACCAATGCACGGGAAAGAGTGGGCAAGGTGAAGTTCTTCTTTGGGGAGAGCGTTCATGACCACGTTGCTATTGGACTTTTTTGCAGCACATCATTGATGACATCGTCGCAGCGGGAATGGGAGTGAAGGCTCCTACATCCAAGGAGCTAATGAACAAGTATCTTGGGCAGGAGAAGGAGGAGATGAACGAGTATATCTCCAAGTTGGAGAGGAGATGGCCAGAGTACGGGGTGATGTTGATGTACAATTGTTGAACAAGCTATACGAGGAAGCAGATCATCAACTTCCTCATTTACTGCGATGGAATGACAATTTTTTGAACTCAATCGATGCATCAGAACACATGAAGGACCACAAGTACCTGTTGAAGTAGATGAAGGACGTCATCAAGGATGTCGGGAAAGAGAACATTGTCCAGACTGTCACAGACAATGGTAGCAACTTCAAGAAAGCATGTGAAACAATAACGAAGTCTAGCATCTATGGTATTTTTTGGACATCGTGTGATGCATATTGTATAGATTTAATTCTAAAGAACTTCAGCAAGAGGAAGCTCGTCACAAAGGTGGTCGAGCAAGCACGGACGATCACCACTTTCATTTATAACCATTCCAAAGTGATGGCTTTGATGAGGCAAACGTGCAATGGTGAGCTGATGAGACCTAGGATAACACTCTTTGCAACAAATTTTATAGCGTTGCAAAGCCTCAAATAATACAAGACAGGGTTGAAGACCATGTGTTGCAAGGTGAATGGTTCGAGATGCCTAAAGCTCGGACTGAAGGACGGAAAATGGAGTAAATCATCAACGATCTCCACTTCTGGGATGACGTGATTCAGTCACGAAGATAATGGATACGGTTGTTTCTGCATTGCGGATCGTAGACGGTGACAGCAAGCCCACCATGGGAGTGATCTACGAGGCAATGCGTTGCATGAGAAAGACGGTCAAAGAAGCAGTTGGGAGAGGATTCAAAGCATGATTGGATATCATAGACGAGCGGTGGTCCAAGATGCTATCGCATCCTCTTTACAAGGCAAATATGTATTATCTAATAAATCTTTTTTTCATTTTTGATGGATTAGAATTTGAGAACATGTGTGACTGTGTCCAGCTTATTACTTCAATCCCAAGTACCAGTACAAGAACATTCTTGGTACAAATGCTGACCTTCTAGCAGTTGTATAAATTGTGGTACAGAAGCTCGTCAAGGACGAGAAGACACAGACATCGTGCATGAATGAGGTAATTTTGATCCGTGCATGAAGGAGTAACAAAATATTCACTAAGAACAATATGTGACATGTTGTGACTTTAAACAATGTGCAGGTCAAGTACTTTAGAGATGCATTGGGTTCTTTCAATAGAATTACCGTCGTTAATGGACGGTACAATACTCTTCCTAGTAAGGACTAAGACAAAGAAGTCCATTGACTGTGAGGTATAACTAATTTACTGTTATTGATTTATCTCCTTTTGGATTTTCCGCAGCCGAATGGTGGTTATTGTACGGGATGGAAGCTCCCAACCTACGGAAAGTGGCAGTGTAAGTATTGTCCCAAACCGCATCTGCCGGTGGTTGTGAGAGGAACTAAAGCACATTCAACTTGATCCATTCGAAGAAACGGAACAAGTTCGGAGAATAGAGGCTCCATGATCTTGTCTTTGTGCACTAAAACTTGAGGTTGAAGATGAAACATGCAAGAGAGGGGCAGGACAAAGATGATTAAACAGACCCATCAACCTTGCATACATTTTCAAGATGCACGATGATGATGCAGATGAAGATGGTATGCATAAGTGGTTGGATTCTAACGGTGCTCCACTGCTTGACCAACCGGGAGGCAGGCCGAATCAAAATATAAGCCAACAAATGGGAACATATGTTGATGACTACAAGGTCAGATCCAGGTCACAGACCCTCTTGGAGGGTGGAGCTTGATGCAATCATGGATGACATTATCTCCACTGGGTCGAAATCCAAATCCAAATCAAAGAATTACAGTGGAAGTGATGATGATGATGATGATGATGATGATAGTGGTGATGTTGTTGGTTGTCGTGGTAGACAAGGTGATGGGAGACATATTCACGGGGGCCAGGATCAGCAGGGGTGGTCGTGGACCACATGATGATACAAGACTCGAGGCAGGGAGAGAATACACGGAGCGACATAGAAATACACATGGGCAGTTTGTCCCAAGTCCGAGTCCAGGATATATGGATTACGATGCATGTGGACGACGTGGCCATCGTCCTACAGATAGCTACATGGATGATTCGATATCATATGTAGGTTCGTTGAGCAGCATAGACATTGACAGCTCATACCGTGGAGGAACATCAAGTCCCCTGGGCGGATATGGATCTTCACAAGATGAGAGATCATTTGGTGTCTTCCCTGAATATTTTCATGCTCCTCCTCCTGGACCTCCTCCTCACTCTCAGGCGCATGCTCCTCCTCCTGGACCTCCTCCTCAGACGTATGCTCCTCCATCATATGGATATGATTATAGTGTGTATGGAGGATATAACAGTTACAACGGTGAAAACTACCAAGGTAGCCAAACCGAGCTGAGCCAAGGTAACTTCTTTAGTGGTGACAATTTTGGTTTCTTCCCCGAGTACGCGTCTGTGCCTCCTCCTTCATGGAGATCTTCTCTTACTACGTCGTCATTATCATGAGGATCTCAAGTCAGTACTTCGCAGCCTCGTCGTGCACCTCATGATACAGGATCTAGTACTACTTATCCTCGTCTCGGGATACTCATAGGGTTTCAATGACCATCAATACACGCGGTATGTCATGGATTACAAGGTCATGTATTCGTACATGACATGGGAAAACTACTGCGAGTTCATTGAGTCTGCGATCCGCTATGAGAGACAATAGGGTCCGGGGACAGATTCAGATCCTCTGCGGAACTCTTGATTTTAGGTAATCTCTTTTACAATATTACATTAATTTGTATTTTCTTCATTTATTTTTGTGAACAGATAAATCTTTATTTTCTTCATTCACTATGTGTCGAATATGACCCATATGAACCATACGCGATATAAGCATAAGGATCATAGATGATTTATATGTGCTATCTAAGTGTATATTTAAAAGTTATTTAGTTTTCTAAGAACTTGGACGAACTCCATTTCCAATATATATAGGTCAACAATTAACAGTACTAGCGATATGTTCGATATGACCTATATGTGCAATATATGGGGTATAAATGATTGATATGTGTGATATAAATATTTGTAGGGTTTTTTATTTTAATATCTTGAATGATCTTAATTTTTGAAAAAATGTCAAAAAATGGAATTTTTGAGGACATTTCCACTGATATCGCCGATATACCTCGATATATCCTTTTCCGAACCGAACGATATGATATCCGATACCGATACATCCTTCCTTGGTTCAAATCCATCTATGAATCCATCTCGACCACACTCAAAGTAAAACCTGAAAGATCCGAAACTGAGGCATCATGTAAATCAGACTCGAGGATCATGGTAGTTTGGGCCCACCGGTACGGTGGAGGAACGAGCATTGGCATCCACCAATGGTTGTGGCCAAGAAATACCTAGGATTTCATGCAATCAGAGGAGGGTACATGCAAGGCCCTCCACAATGCATGTTGCATAAGTTACCATGGAGATTGGGCATGCCACACCCCCACCACTCACTCTCTCTCTCTCTTTCTCCCTCTTTCTCAAGCAATCCATTGGATGCAACCTCTAAAATAATTATCTTAGAAGAAAGTTAAAATGTCATTGAATTTCAAATAAGGCATGGTAGTGAAAAATAAAGGACCCATAGTTGGAAGTGAGTAGTGAAATTGGCTTCACCCCCATTAAGACCCCATTGAATTGAAGATAAAGACTCATAGATAAGTTCGAGGGAGAAAGAAAAAGGCTTTGAGTGAGAAAGAAAAATGCGGCATGTTCTCGATTCACGTTGGTGGAATCTATTTTTAAGGAATGAGTAAAGGATAAGTTATGGCGACTCGTTATTCTTCTATTGGTCATTCTAAGGGATAGAGGAGATTTGGCAAGGATAGGTGGTAGTTGTAGTAAAATAGGTAATAGGAAGGATGAATGATCATAATTACTATTTAGAGGGAAATAATTACGAGGTTAGTTATTCCACCTCCTAAAAGGATATGTGATGAGTAGGGATGCAAACAGACGAATACGGATGCGGAAATAGGTGTTACCATATACTTGTCCATTTTAAAATACGGATACGGATACAGAAACAAATGCATTGTGGATATCGAAAATTGCAAACCATATCCTCAAATACGGATATGGATATGGAAACAAATAATTATGATTCGGATGCTAATATTTTATGAATGGAAACGGATTATCCTGCAGATAAGAAATGCCTTCTAACGCTTACATTTAGTAGGATTGTTGGTAAAGTTGAAACCAATAGCTAATTAAATCAGAATTAATAAACTACAAGACAACAAAAAAAGAAACTATAGTATTATACTAAGTTTAATAATTGTACAATATATGATTAAATAATAAAGAGATGTATATTTTCTTTCCATATTTGAAAATGACTCCAGATGCAATATAGTGCAATTAATCCTATAACATATTTGGAGCAATACACACACAAAAGTTGGTGTATGTATATACAATATAAACACAGATTCAGAAATGTGAATATCCATATATGTATCTGTCAAAAAAATATGTAACCATATCTGTATCCATATCCTCAAAAAAATTGAAAACAATATTCGTATCCTTATCTGTATCCACGAAAAAAATAAAATCGCATATCCATATCTATCCGCTAAAATGAAAAATTCATATCCATATCCTCTTAGAAACGGATACAATGACGGACAGATACAGATATATATGTATCTGGTTGCATCCCTAGTGATGAGACTCGTTGTTACACCACAATAAGCTTACTCGAGGATAAGACCTTGTAGTGATTATTCCTTCTTATCCTTCAACCAAATGGGGCACAACTTGGGTCATATCTCCTTCACCCATTCAACTAGAGTCAGGTGCAACCCTTGTTCAACTAGGGTCATATCTCTAGTGAATAGGGAGCTTCCAGGTGCAACCCTTGCTCAAAATCAAATTCAAAAGAGCTTGAAAGCATTGCCCTATACAAAAAAGAATCCAATCATCCATCACAAACATCGAGATGCATGAGTATGATACGACATGCCTCTAGTGGCAGTATCAAAATCTCTTCTATAATGGTAGATGACATAAAGAAGTTATTTGTCCAGAAAAAATCTGGCTGTAGAAAAAAAGCACAACCTCCTAATGTGAACAGTATTTATAGTGTAAGCTTTACTTTCTATGCAGGAAAAACTACAAGTTTTTTCTAAATTCGAAAGTAACTAAAGCAGAAGTCATTCAGATATTTGGGATCTTATTTCATTTACTGAAAGATACAATAAGCCTCTAGCCTTACTGACACCACAAATAATATGAGCTCCAATCAAAAGATAAACAATTAGGACCAAAAGATGCATCTGGATCATCCTAACATAATCTTTTAGAGACGGAAAGTAGGATAAGCGTTGGCAGAATATTGCATAGATACATTTTTATACCTGTAATCCTTCGTACAACCATGGTCCATGTCCATATCATGGATGTGGAATTAAGATATAAAATAAACTAGCATTACAAGGCACATTCATATGTCCTATCCAATTTTTTTCTCAAGAAACAAGTTCATTGACAATCATGAAGAAAAGAGCATAAAAGGAGAGCACCTGTTCTTTCTCAAATATAGATTGACGCAATTCCTCGAGAGTAGTCTCTTTGGTTTCTAACAATCTATGCATCTCATCGATACTATCCCGTAGCCTGCATACAGCTCACATTTAGACATTATAAAACATAAAGACCAAGTGATGTGTTAATGTAAATGGGATGTAAATCTGGAAGAATCTGGCATCACTCATGAACTTCAACTCAATCCAAAGTAAATCAATAGAGAATAATATACACAAGCATATCCACCCTGATAATCTGAAGCAGCAATACCAAACTCCAGATAACAAAACTATTACCTGTGGTGTTCATAGGAAGAGGAGGAATGGGCGCTCGTACAGAAGTGGGGTGGACGGAGTTCGAGCGGCGGTGGCAGCAACAACGGAAGGGGTCAGGGACTCAATTGTGGAAGACTACGCCTGATGGTATGATGAGGTTCATGGGGATGTGTCTGCGGTGTGGTGGTCGTGGGCACCTTGCGAATGCGTGCAGGGATCTCGTCAAGTGTTTTGTTGGCGGTAAAAACGGTCATCGTCGGATCAGCTGCACAAAGCACGAGTTTGGAGACATATGATGACTGGTGCTAATATAGAGGAGGGGGCCACGAACCGGGTCATTGTGGGGGCATGCAGACGTGATGAAAATGGTCTTGCATACGCCATGGAGGATGTTGGTAGGGCCATCGGAAACTTGTTTGTTGGAGATGTTATCAAGATGGAAGACCCTATGGTGTCTGCACGCAGGATCATAGTGCAAGATGCTGAGAAGTTGCTCTCGTTCAGCCACAGAGCAATTAGTAGGATCCATTTAAGAAAGCCAACACCACGAGATGGTGCATCAGAGGTGCAAGCTTTCAAGAATCTTCAAATCAAGGGGTTGCCGTTGATGCTAAGAAGTTTAAAAGTTGTACAGGGAGAGATGGAGCGAGCGGGATATGTTCGAAGGTTTGTCTCTCATGGATTGCGCCTGGGGCAGTCGCTGGACATAGTGGCTGATGTACCAGACATTTTCCGAACCTTGCCTTGCACGTTTGACGTTCATTTCGAAGGTCAGAATCTTTGGATGTGTATGAAGTCTGTGTGTCGATGTCAATTAGGGTTGTGGAATCTCCGAGGAAGAGCGATGTCGTGGGGGCACAAGTCAGGCGGCGAGGTTCAATGCCTCCTATGTCGCCGATGGCCCGTGATTGGTTACGGGGAGCTGAAGCGTTGCTGAAATTCCAGGATTTGAATCGTCACAGAGGATTTCAGAATATGTTAGGGAAAGCTCGAAAGGAGCGAGCGGTTCCCAAGAAGGCGGTTGTGAGATTTTCCCCAAAGGGGGCCTTTCTTAAACAAAAGTGCTTTGTGCACAAGCCAACTTTGGTGGGCCTCGATGCACTTTTGGACGGGTTTTCAGACCCCAGGAAGTAATGGTCACCCAGAGTTCCCGAATCTGAATGTGGACCCGATTGTGGAATCGGGCGAGAACTCATGGGATTCGAACTGGGAAAAAGGGCAGGATTGTCGGCCCTCGAGTGTGGCTTCTCTTCCAAGATCTGCTCAGATATCATGCTCAAAACCATTCAGCCCCTCCAAGTCTGCCATCATGCTCAAAACCATTTAGCCTACTCCAAGTTTATCATCATCAAGAACAACAATAAAGCCTTTTTCCACATTAAAATTGGGTTGGCTACAAGAATTCTTTGCCTCCATTCAGATTATCTTGGGTCATTCTGGGGTTTAAATAAAAAAACTAAGATACCTTCGGATAGTCTCATTCCAACACTTCTTGGGCCTTCCTCGCCTCTCTTAGCCAGCTCAACATCCCAAAACTCGCATCTCCTAATTGGTGCATCAGCCGATCTCCTTTGCAAATGGCCAGACCACCTTAAGTGACTTTATCGCATTTTATCCTCAATCGGAGTTACAGCAACTTTCCTTCTAATTGCATCATTCCGAATCCGATCTTTACGTGTATGTCCCCACATCGACCTTTGCATTTCCGTTTCTGTTGCTCCCATTCTCTGCACATGTCTATGGATCACAGGCCAACATTTAGATCCATAGAGCATAGCAGGTCTCACGTCTGCTTTGTAAAACTTTCCATTGATTTTCAAAGGAATTTTCTTATCACATAGAACAGTAGAGGCTCCTCTCCACTTTAACCAGCATGTATTTAGTATATGAATATGACTAGTTAACTCGTCCATAATCAAAGTAAAAAAGGAATGGACTCAAAGTTAAACCTTGATGCAGGCCAATGTTAATGTCAAAATAACCAGTCTTCCTAGACCGGATCCTTACACAAGATGAAGCCCTATCATACATATCCTTTATGAGGTTAATGTATAGGGCAGGTACATGTCCCTTCTCCAAAACTCTCCACAATATCTCTCGTGGGACAGAGTCATACGCCTTCTCCAAATCAAAAGAAAATCACATGGAGATTCTTCCTTTTAGCTCTATAAATCTCCATAGTTCTCAGCAAGTGGATGGCTACAATAGTCGAGTGACATGGCATGAATCCGACTTGATTTTATTTTGATAACTTGCCTCAACCTTCTTTCAATCACACGTTCCAAAATTTTCATAGAATGACTCATCAGTTTGATACATCTGTGATTCGCACAATTTTGAATGTCTCCTTTTTTCTTATAAAGAGGCACCACGATGCTTCTCCTCCATTCTTCAGGCATTTTCTTGCTTCGTCAAATAACATTAAATAAATGTATAAGTCAAGTCAAACCATACTCACTTAGAACTCTCCATACTTTCATATGAATGTCATCAGGTTCAACATCTTTCCCAGATTTCATAACCTTTAAAGCCTCCTCTATTTCTTTCCATTATATTCGTCCATAGCTCGCACGATTCAAGTAACTTTCACTACTAGCTAGATCTCCCAAAGTGATCTCTCTATTTCCTTCCAAATGAAAAGCTTATGGAAATACTACTTCCATCTAGTCTCTATATCCTTCTGAGTAGCAAGTGTATGCCCTTTCACATACTTAATGCATCTCACTTGAGAAAGGTCTTTGGTCTTTCTTTCTCTTGCTTTGACCAACAAGAATATATCATTCTGACCCTCCTTAGAGTCAAGATTTTTGTACAAAACTCAACCATGAAAGGAGTCCATGTATCGACAGAACCTACTCAAGCTACTGAGATGCACCTGTAGCATTCGTGCATAGCATGTGATAGCGATCACAAAGCGGGCCATTGCCAGTCTAATCGTCAGGCCAAAAATGGAGCGTCTCATCATTCCCCATCAAAGCCCTCATATGAGGGAGTCTTCAAAATGCCCTGTCAATGGAAGACGGATATCGAATAGGCCAAGCAGACATATCGCCAGTAGTGCCATATATTCTCCGCACAAGCTAGCATACCAAGTTATCAACCTTACCCCAGGATCTCATAATCCATATGGCAATAAGTGTCTTATTCATGTGGCATAGCATTGGTATTCCCAATCCACCCTTAATTTCTCGTCTCGTCGTGATTTTCCAATCAATGAGATAGATTCCACCCTTATCCCGTCCAGAAGTCGACAAGAAAAAATACCTCATAAGTTCTATCTTTAATTTCACATCCACGGGAAGCGACCTGGTAGAGCAAAGAAGATAGGTATCGTTGACAACACATGCTCGAGGAGGATGAGCATCCCACCTCTAGACAGAACCACTACCTTCCACCCCGCATGTTTTCATTCTATTCTGTCTAGGAGAGAATGCTAATCTACAGATCGTGCCTTGCCATCGACCAAGGGAATGCCAACATAAGTGACTGGTAGACTCGTCGACAAACTGCATATCACCTGCTCAACCACCTGAATCTTTCCCAGATCGAGCTCGAAGGGCACAAACACTAACTTCTCGTCGCTATCCAAACCTCGGGAAAAAATCTCTTTTACAGTGAAATCCACATGAATTGCCAATCCACTCAGCCATAGGCTTTAGAGAAGCCAACCTTCTGATCCCTTCTGCTTCCAATCCAACACCATCTAGAACACGAGAACAAGGCCATCATCCATGAGTGCAACTACTATCTCACAGAAACCCTCTTCGAGAAGCCACGAGCATTCAAATCAGAAGTAAGATCTTGGTTTATCCTCCTCATCTGAATCCCAAAGTAAGGGTGTATGGTTCGAGTAAGAGTGAGGGAGTGTCCGCACAATCACTAGAGGGAACATCTGAAGTACCTCTATCAGTAACAAGAAACGATCAATGTGTGATCTCGCATGAGAGCTCCTCAAGTGTACTGACATCCCCCCCCCGGGCCCCCCCTCTATGTTGAGGATCTCTAATTAAAGTTCCGTCATCATAGAAAAAAGGGCTATTGATCTCGCATCCAATCCGCCTCTCAAGCCAGGTTGGCCATTCGGCCTTAACGTGATGTTGAAATCACCACTAACAATCCATCATGAAAACGGGCACTAGTCGTAGACCACCGTCCTCAACATGACAAGCAACCTATCAGCCATTGCGATTTACTAATCTATTGGATGAAATCATTAGCACATGACCCCACATTTAAGCCCTACTGACACATAATTTTATCAAAATAGGTGATGTGATGCTAAGCATGTGACCACACACTACGCAACACATGAGTCTCCTACAAGATCCAATTGCACAGGTCCTAAATAGATGAGCCCTTCGTTATTCTCAACACTTTCACAAAAAAAAACTATTTACCATCAGTGTATAGTGTAATATATCTCCCAAGAACTAACAATAAGGCTATTTTTAATGGGGACAATGCGACGCATCTCACTTTTGTAGCTTTCGTCAAGGGTATTCCACACAAACTGTTCCATGTCTCCTTCATATTTCAACTTTAAATGTTAAAGGTGTTTGTCAAGAATGTTCTTCCATGATGATCGTTCCCTTGATGCAAATAATATTTTTTTACAACCTCCAAAATTTGACTCGGCCATATTAGTCTTGTCTAATGACACTGTCAAACAGCATATTCCTCTGTTTCATTTTACTAGTTATAATCCAGAATGTATAAAATGTTCGAAATATCCTTTAGATAAATATCTTTAGGTATGTCCTTTAAAGGGGCTAACTAAGTCATGGCTGGTCCCAAGCCCAGATAAATTGAGGAGGGTTGCACGTTAGATAGCCGACAGTCAGCGAAGGAGAGATAAATACCTAAATAGTGTTTTTTTTAGATAACTACAAGAGACAAAATGGTTTTAAGAACTCTATTTAGGAATTTGTCTCGAAACCATTCGGATAAATTCCTAAATCGTGTTCCTTTCTAAACACTATTCAGGAATTTGGCTCGAATTCGTTCGGGATCTTTTAATCATTATTTTAAGCAAATATCTAGATTTCGTTGGAGCATTCCCAACATGCGACGCGTTGCATCACCCGAATGCAATGAGAAGTTGGCAAGGGCTGCTACATCGTTGCCCGGATGTAGTTCAAAATTCGCAAGGGTACTCGCATGAGAAACGCATGCGAGTAAATAAGCTAGTTCTGATGCATCGCCGCCCAGATGCAGTCCAAATTTTGCAAAGGTTCTCGCATGATGGATGCATGCGGGTGAAGAAGTTAGTCCAAAAGAGGTTGCAAAGGAAGTTGCAGATAGTTAGTTGGAATATTGGCACTTTGATTAGCAAATCGATGGAGATAGATGATGCGATGGAAAGAAGGAAGATTCGGATTTTATATCTACAAGAGACAAAATGGTTTTGAGAGAAAGCAAGAGAGATCGAGAAGACAAGCTTTAAACTTTGGTATTCAAGTAAAGTTAAGGGCAGAAATAGTGTTGGAGTGGTTGTTCATAAAGATTTGAAGGATTGTGTGGTTGAGGTGCAAATATTCGGGGATAGAATTATTTTGCTAAGAATGTTGCTCGAAGAAGAAATTCTGAATATCTCAGCTTATGCACCACAAATTGGTTTAGATGAAAGGATTAAACAAGCTTTTTGGAAGGATTTGGATAAGATTGTGCAAGAAATTCCACAAAGAGAGATGATTTGTTTCGGTGGAGATCTTAATGGACATGTAGGAAAGGATGCTTCAAGATATGCTAGTGTTCATGGAAGACATGGCTTTGGGATAGAAATGAAGAGGGAAAAGTCATCTGGATTTTGTAATGGCTTATGATCTTTTCATAGCAAATACTCTCTTCAAGAAGAGGGAGGAGCATTTAACTACTTATAAGAGTGGCTCGACTAAAACACAGATAGATTACTTTGCGTTGAGGAGAAGAGATCGGTTGTGTTGCAAAGACTGCAAAGAAATCCCAGGAGAGAGTTTAACCATCCAACATCGCTTGTTAGACATGGACGTGCAAATAAAAGGGTTGGTAAAGAAAAGGAGGGTTTTCAAGATCACTAGAACAACATGGTGGAATCTTCAATTAAAGCAATCGAGCTTCAAGGAGAAGGTTTTAGAAAAACTTATATTGGGGTTGTAAAGGAAGTGCAAACGAGATGTGGGAGGCGATACCATCTTATATCCGAAGGATAGCCAAAGAGATGCTACGCGAGTCAAAGGGAGGAACTCCAGGCCAACAGGAGGCTTGGTAGTGGAATGGAGGGGTGCAAGAGAAGCTCACAATTAAAAAAGCATGCTTTAAAGCTGTCTGAAGATAGAACATATGAAACTATCACAAACTACAAAATAGCGAAGAATGAAACAAAAAAAGCTGTAAGCGAAGCTAAGTCAAAAGCTTTTGAAGTTTAGTACAAAAATCTCGACTCTAAAGAGGGCCAGAAGGATATATTTAGGTTGGCTAAAGCAAGAGAAAGAAAGATCAAAGACCTTTCTCAAGTGAGATGCACTAAAGATGAGGAAGGTCGCATGCTTGTTACTCATATGGATATAGAGACTGGATGGAAGCAGTACTTCCATATGTTTTTCATTAGGGAAGGAAATAGAGAGATCGTAGGAGATCTAGCAAGTAGTGAAAGTAAGTTGAATTGTGCAAGCTATAGACAAATACAAAAGAAGTAGATGAGACTTTGAAGGTTAAGAGACCTAGGAAAGGTATACGAGCTGATGACATTTATGTAGAAGCTTGGAGAGTTTTAGGTGATCGTAGTTTGACTTGGCTTACAAATTTATTCAATGTTATTTGGCAAAGCAAGAAAATGTTTGAAGACTGGAGGAGAAGCATCGTGGTGCCTCTTTACAAGAACAAATGAGACATTCAAAATGTTCAAATTACAGAGGTATCAAGCCGACAACGACTCACACTATGAAAATTTGGGAACGTGTAATAGAAAGAAGGTGGAGGCAAGATTCCAAAGTAAAAGAAAAACAATTCAGATTCATACCAGGTCGCTCAACTATTGAAGTCATCTACTTGTTGAGGAGAACAATGGAGATTTATAGAGCAAAAAGGAAGAAACTCCATATGATTTTTATTGAGTTGGAGAAGTCTTATGATTCAGTCCCACGAGAGATATTATGGAGAGTTTTGGAGAAGAGACAAGTATATGTCCTATACATTAACCTCATAAAAGAAATGTATGTAAAGGCCCCATCTTGTGTAAGGATACAGTATGGGAAGACTGACTATTCTGACATCAACATTGGTCTGCATCAAGGTTCAGCATTATGTCCATTCCTTTTTCTTTGATTATGGACGAGTTGACAAGTCACATTCAGGATGAGATACCTTGGTGTATCTTACTCGTTGATGATATTGTGTTGATTGATGAGACTGGAGATGGAGTAAATGAGAAGCTTGAGGTCTGGAGACATGCATTACAGACTAAAGGATTTCGTATAAGTAGGGCTAAGATTGAATATATGGAGTGCACTTTTGATGGGAGCAATGGTAAAGGAATCGAGGTGAAGATTGGTGACGATAATATTTAGAAGAGAGATTATTTTAGATACTTAAGATCTATTTTGCAACATGATGGGGAAATTGATGGAGATGCTACTAATATAATAAATGCAGGTTGGCTAACGTGGATAGGAGCCTCTATTGTTCTTTTTTTGTGATAAGAAAAATCATTTGAAAATGAAAGGACATGGCCTCGGGGATAAAATGAAGAGGGAAAAGTCTTTTTGGATTTTGTAACAGTTTATGATCTTTTCATTGCAAATACTCTCTTCAAGAAGAGGGAGGAGCAATTAATTACTTATAAGAGTGGCTCGACTAGAAAATAGATAAACTACTTTGCGTTGAGAAGAAGAGATTGGTTGTGTTACAAAGACTGCAAAGTAATTCCAGGAGAGAGCCTGACCACCCATCATCGCTTGTTAGTCATGGATGTGCAAATAAAAGGGCTAGTAAAGAAAAGGAGTGTTTCCAAGATCACTAGAACTAGATGGTAGAATCTTCAATTGAAGCGATCAAGCTTCAGGGAGAAGGATTTAGAAGACTTATCTTGGGATTGTAACAGAAGTGCTCATGAGATGTGGGAGGCAATAACATTTTATATCCGAATGATGGCCAAAGAAATGCTAGGCGAGTCAAAGGGGGAGTTCCAGGCCAAAAGGAGGCTTGTGGTGGAGTGGAGGTGTGCAAGAGAAGCTCAAAATTAAAAGAGCTTGCTTTAAAGCTATGTCTAAGGATAGAACAGATGAAACTGTCACAAACTACAAAATACCTAAAAAGGAAGCAAAGAAGGCGGTAAGCGAAGCTAAGTCAAAAGCTTGTGAAGTTTTGTACAAAAATCTCGATTCTAAGGAGGCTCAGAAGGATATATTCAGGTTGGCTTAAGCAAGAGAAAGAAAGACCAAAGATCTTTCTCAAGTGAGATGCATTAAGGATGAGGAAGGATATAGAGACTAGATGGAAGCAATACTTCCATAAGCATTTCATTGGGGAAGGAAATAGAGAGACCACTTTAGGAAATCTAGCTAGTAGTGAAAGTTACTTGAATCGTGCAAGCTACAAACGAATACAAAGGAAGGAAGTAAAGGAGGCTATGAAGGTTATGAGACATGTGAAAGGTGTAAGACCTGATGACATTCCTGTAGAAGTTAGGAGAGTTTTAGGTGAGCGTGGTTTGACTTGGCTTACAATTTTATTCGATGTTATTTGGCGAAGCAAGAAAATTCTTGAAGAATGGAGGAGAAGCATCGTGTTGCCTCTTTATAATAACAAATGAGACATTCAATATATTATTCAAATTATAGAGGTATCAAGCTGATGGGTCACACTATGAAAAATTGGAAACGTGTAATCAAAAGAATGTTGAGACAAATTTCCAAAGTAAAAGAAAACCAATTCGGAATATGCCAGGTTGCTCAACTATAGAAGTCATCCACTTGCTGAGGAGAACAATGGAGATTTACAGAGCTAAAAGGAAGAACCTCCGTATGATTTTTATTGATTTAGAGAAGGCTTATGATTGTCCCACAGGAGATATTATGGAGAGTTTTGGAGAAGAGACAAGTACCTATCCTATACATTAACCTCATAAAAGATATGTATGATAGGGCTTCATCTTGTGTAAGGATACAATCTGGGAAGACAGACTATTTTGACATCAACACTGATCTGCACCAAGGTTCAACTTTAAGTCCATTCCTTTTTCTTTGATTATGGACGAGTTGACAAGTCACATTCAGGATGAGATACCTTTGTGTATCTTATTCGTTGATGATATTGTGTTGATTGATGAGACTGGAGATGGAGTAAATGAGAAGCTTGAGGTCTAGAGACATGCTTTGGAGACTAAAGGATTTCGTATAAGTAGGGCTAAGACTGAATATATGGAGTATACATTTGATGGAAGCTATGGTGAAGGAGACGATGTTAAGATTGGTGATGATAACACTCAGAAAAGAGATTCTTTTAGATACTTGGGTTCTATATTGCAACATCACGAAGAAATAGATGGAGATGTTACAAATAGAATAAATGCAGGTTGGCTAAAGTGGAAAGGAGCCTCTACTATTCTCTGTGATAAGAAAATTCCTTTGAAAATCAAAGAAAAATTTTAGAAAGCAGAGGTGAGACCTGCTACGCTCTATGAATCTGAATGTTGGCATGTGAACCATAGACATAAGCAGAGAATGGCAGTAGCAGAAATGAAAATGCTAAGGTGGATGTGTGGGCACAAACGTAAAGATCGGATTCAAAATGATGCCATCAGAATGAAAGTGGGTGTAGCAATGATCGAAGATAAGATGTGAGAAAATCGCTTAAGGTGGTTTGGTCATTTGCAAAGGAGGTCAGTTGATGCACCGGTGAGGAGATGTGAGTTTGGGAATGTTGAGTCGGCTAAAAGACGACGTAAAAGACCCAAGAAGTGTTGGAATGAAACTATACGAAGGGATCTTAGTTTTTTGGATGTAAGCCTGAGAATGACCCAAGATAGATCTGAGTGGAGGCAAAAAATCATGTAGCCGACCCTAGTTAAAGTGGGAAAAGGCTTTGTTATTGTTGTTGTGATGTCCTTTAAAGGGGCTAAATTATATACAAACATGGCATTATAATACACATAGAAAACATTATAGTATTTCCAACAGCATTTAACTTTTATTTCTCTCTCTGATTCTTTCCCCCATTGAAGTAGCCCCCAATATCTTTCTTGACACCATTTCTTCCCTAACCTCACATGGGCAGTCATGTACACCACGTATCTCTTTCCTTCTCACACCTTAAAGTCTATAGTAAATGGAATTTAACCTCTATGATTCCCCGCGTGCATGATATATCAGCAACAAATCGATAATATATCGGATATAAATATTATCTTGCATATATTTTCTCAGTATATCGATCCATATATCATTCATATGTCGCTTTGTATTAGTGATATCAACAAAATACGATTTTTCAGTGAAAATTCCACCATTTCGACCAATACCAATGATATCATGTTGATTTTGATACTTTATCATCGATATCACATTTTTGTGATTTGACTACTTGATTACATGATAAAATAAGCTTGAAATGTTTTATAAGTTTTTAAACGTAGATTCATTTAGGAATTTGTATAGCTACATAATCCCGGTATTTGATTTCCAATATACCTCGGCTTTGTTTATACACAGTACGTAATGTAATGCAATGTCAACGTACTACATACACCTTTATATCTATAAGTTGTTATTACATGAGTTTCATTATTTCCTTTCCAATATCTCTCAACAGTCAAGATATTATTTAAATGATTATGTGTGATAAAATGTGTATTAATGAGCTAAATACGCCTCCCTCTTGCATATAAGGGAGTATTTGTATATAAGGGAACGGGAAACTATCACCCATCTGTTCTTTGAATGCCACCTTGTTCGCTCGCTTTGGCTGGATGTCCCTTGGCTCAATGCGGTTTCCTTTCCGGCTGTGTGTGAGAGCCTGGTCAATTCACGGGGTCGGGACAGGAAATTTCTTTTGGTCCCTCTTGCAAGGATTTGGAGTACATGGCTGGGGAGGAATGAGGCAATCTTTTCGTCTCAAAGGTTCTACAGGGAGAATATCATTATACGTGCTATGCGGCTTCTAGAGGACTGGTCCTAGGGGTAGCTTTTGGGTTTTCTCGGGGTACTGCACTGTTTGCGGCCCTCCTCTCGGATGGTCGGCTCTATTTCTTTTCCTATACTCTTTGTAATTTTTATTTTGGTTTTCTTTTTTAATATATTGGGGTGAACACCGCTGAGTGTCTCCCCCTCTTTTAAGCTTCAAAAAAAAATTGTATATAAGGGAGTATTTGTATGCTACTAGTTGTTTTCAAAGTTAGGATGATCTTAATTTAAAAAAACATGTTTTGAGTCATTTCAATATTTCCACCAATATCATCAATATATCCCTTTCCAGATTTACCGATACGTATCAATAGCGGTATCTCGGACCTTGCTTACTAGTGAATGTTTTATTCTCTTCCTTAGGATGTGCTAGGTAAAAAGGTTGGAGTGGGATAACCGTAAACATTCCCACCCACCCATCCCATACACACAAATGATCAAAATCTCTTTTCACTCCTTATATATATCATTCTTGTGAGGTATTGACATACCACTATCATTTTTTTCCAAAATCTCTCTTTATTCCTCTTCACTGATCTATATATAATAATAAATATGCAAACTTGAGAATATATATAAGTTTTTGGGCGGGCCTCTTCTCAAAGTCTCACCCTTAACTTTGAAAAAAAAGAATATGCTAATTTTAAAATTCTTGCCAAAGCAAAGACATAATTATCATGCTTGATCCCTCAGTTTATTACGTCTGATTGATCAAACACCAAATATAACTCCAAATGTTTAACCATAACCACAATGTAACCCTCATCCCCCCCCCCCGCTCCAACCTCTTTGCCATATGTACCCAAAGATTCTTAATTTTCTCTGTTTTAATAAGAAAAGTGGACTCCCAAAGTGGGATGCATCTCATAATGTATTTAACTTTTCTCTATGAGTCATTCCCATTCTCAACCATGTTGCTCCTTTTAACTTACGTGGCCTGGCATGTTTCGTTTCTCTCATCCCACTCTCATCTCTTATTCTCATTTTTCAGAAATCTAACATGCATCAATTTGGTACCAAGAAACGGCCTCCTACCTATTATCATGGCTTAGTAATCTGACATTATACTCAAACAAAACTAAAGGAAAGTAGAGAACGCATAATATCTTACTACCATGGTATAAAATATCTTCAATTGCTACAGCACACCAATCGGAATAGATCTAGTGGACATTTGATAAATAGGATAAACGGCCAAAACCGAAGGGGCGAAGTTTGAGGGCCGGGTATCCTACCATGTGGATTGGGGAACGACCACCCAACGGAAAGATGATGGAGGTCTAGGGGTTAAAAGGTCGAAGGAATTAAACCGGGCTCTTCTTGTAAAGTGGAGAGTTAGGATCTAGGGCAGAAGTGAGGATCTTGTCATCTGTTTGCTTCCTCGGAGTTATAAAGTGGATGCTAGCATGACTTGCGACTTGAGGAGTATAACCGATCCTTCCGCCTTCTAGCTTGGGGTTTTCTCTGTAATCCCATTGATTCGACACATGATGACTTCATAATTGGGTAGAGGTGACTGGTTTTATTTCTGGAAGGATGACTGGTCTGGATTAGGAATTTTGGCGGAGATATTTCCCATGATCTTCGCATTGGCAGAGAATAAAGATGCATTGGTTGTGGACAAATGGATTGGTGGTACGTGGAGTCCCAATTTTGTAGCCAGTTTCTCGGATCAGTAGTTGGAGGAATACTTGGACTTGGAAACATGGCCTCAAATTTCAGCGAAATTCGGTCGAATTTCTGTCGAATATCGATATCCAGTCGAAATCGAAATTCGACCGAAATCACCGAAATGACCGAGATATGGGGGTGCTAGTACAAAAAATGACCGAAATGACCGAAATTTCGGTCGAAATTCCATCGAAATCTGTTTTGGTCGATACCGAAATGGTGACCGAAACCGACATTTAAGGCCTTGCTTGGAAAAGGGGCCAGGGAATGAGGAGACTCCTAATGGGGACCGTGATATTTGGCATTGGACTGACAGCAGCTTTTCCGTCAAGAAGGCATACAGAAGTCTGACATCGAGTTTGAACGTGAGGTTAGGGGAGGAGGCTGATGATTACAACTTGATCAGGTGATCCATGTTACACACATGGGTGAAGGTCTTTCTATGATGGTTGCATAAGGGGCACCTAATGATGAAAGAGGTCAAAGGTAAATGGATTCGAGGGATCGATATTACTTTCCCAATATGTACGATAGATTTGGAATTTATTGAGCATTTATTCTTTGGTTGTCACTGTTCGAGGGAGATCTGGAGCTGGATAGACTTTCCATGGTTTGATTCATCGTGTGGCAAAAGCTTTTGGTCATCAGTGAGATCTGTTTTCTTTGCTTCTCGCAATGGGTGTTTTTGCCCTTTCGTAGTCTCTTGGGTCTGATGGTTTTTGTGCAATAAAGCGGTGCTAAGGAGCATTATAACAAGAAGAATGTTTCCTTATATTAGGGCCATCTCGAGTTTACACCCGTTTTTACTTTCAAAAAAAGATTTCACAAAAAAAATTAAACTTGTGAAGTTCAATTCAATGCAAGATAAAATGGATCCTTAAAAATGACAACATGCTAAAGGTCTCTTCCAAACCCCTTTAAGAAATATTTCCTTCTGCAAATCCAGACTCAACTTTTTTTTTGATGGAAAAGAGGGTGAGCTCTTGAGTTGGAGTCACCACTAAATCAATTAAATTTTAAGAAAAAATACAAGTTACTAAAAAGCATTACTCTCAAAATCTACTGAGAGCCCTACAATGGGATACAACATTTTCAATATAAAAACTTTGATTCTTAAATATTAACCCGTTCATTGCTAACCAAATAGCCCAAAGACCCTCAAAGGTTTGGAAACGTTGTCTAAAGAGTTGCTTCCCACCTTCCTGATCGATTCCCAGACCGCTGCACCACCTCCCACATCAATCCACGAGATCGCCAATTACCTCCACATCTTAGTTGGCAATGCGCACGTGAAGAAAAGATGTTCCGAATTTTCTCTGTTCCCCGCATCCTCCACTATGTCCAGACTCAACTTATCGTGACGTGACCAATAGACAATACATGCTTCAGTCCAGCCAGCTTCACGTGCAACTAACCAACTACCAAGAAGTCTGCCAACCCATGCCATTAAGCCATTCTTGATTAAGGAAGGAGACACCACCACTTTTTTTTGACGCTCAAAAAAGGGGGAGACACTCAACGGTGTTCATCCCAATATATTAAAAACAAAACGGAAAAAGATTTTACAAGTGTTAAAAAAAGTCGAACAAAAAAGAAGAACCGAAGGGGTATCCGAAGTCAAACACCCCCAAAAAAACCAATCCTGGCCTACCCAGGACACCAATCAGCCAGAAGACGCGTAGCAAGGATAGTAATTTTCCCTGTAGAACCGCTGGCCCGCAAAGAGGGCCTCATTCCTCCCCAGCCATATGCTCCATAACCTCGCAATCGGTTCCAGCAGATCCTTCCTTTCCCTGCCCCTGGAGTACATCAAGCTCTCGCAAAAAGCAGATATGGACACGGAATTGATCCAGTCAAGATCAGCCAAAAGTCCACGAACCAACCCGCAATCGAAGAATAAATGGTTGATGGTTTCCCGCTCCGCGCCACAAAGCCCGCAGTTAGGCCCTACATTGGGGAATAAACTTGCATATCGGTCACGAGTAAAAGTCTCCCCCTGCGAAGAAGCCATAAGAAAATGTCAATGTGCTCTGGAAGCTTCAGCCCCCATAGGAATCTGCAGTCACGCACAAGAATAACGTCCTCCACTTGATTGCTAGGAACGAGAGCAAAGTACGCCTTCCGCGTGGAAAAAGGACCGTCCTTCCATGCCCAGTGGTCCTGGCCGTCATTGGGTTGGATAACTTCCGCAAGCAGGCGCATCAACGAAAGGAAATCGTCTAAACGCTGATCCGAGAGGTTCGCAATAAACCGAGGACACCAGCAGTCGTCCTCCCAACACGAGGCCACCGAAGCCTCCTTATCTTCCACCAAAGCAAACAAACGTGGGAACTTATCCTTGAGAGAACCCCTTCTGGACCAGTCATCGGTCCAAAAACGAAAAGAATTCCCCTTGCCCCACACCGGTTTAAAAAGAAAGCGATTACGAGTAAAAACATTCAACACACCACACCAAAAAGGAGTAAGGTGGCCGAACGTATTCCCCCGAGGAACGCCCACCAGCTCCTCCCCCGGTAGCTCCCGCAGAACATTAAGCATGAAGTTCTCCTCATTGCCCCAAACTCGTGAAGCCCACTTAAGCAAGAGGGCGTCATTAACCACCTCCAGCCGCCTTACTCCCAGGCCCCCAACCCGCTTGGGCCGCGTGACATCACCCCACCCCACCAAATGAACCCCCCTTCTCCCCTCCCCCTTCCTACCCCACAAGAATCCCCGCATACACCTCTTCAAGCGCATCCGAATCCCTTTAGGCATACCTCGAACCGAGAAGAAATATATTGGAATAGAGGATAGCACCGCCTTGAGGAGAACCAGCCACCCCCCCTGGAAAGTAAAGATGATCGCCACCCGGCCATGCAAGCCTCCAACTTCTCCACCACCACCTTCCAATCACGGAGCCGGACACGACCCACAGCCAGAGGCAGGCCGAGGTAGTCGAAAGGGAGTCCACCGGGGGAAGAGCCCAACAGCCGGCCACACTCCAATGCCTCCGCCTGCGACATACCGAAGGGGACCACCTTAGACTTAGTCCCATTAATCGAGAGCCCCGATAACTCACTGAAGAGTTGTAGAGTAGTAGCTATACCGGATACCTCAGTAGGGCCACCCTCGATAAAGCAAAGAGTGTCGTCTGCAAACTAAATTAGGGGCACATGGAAGTCCCCAATAGAGCAACCCCGGGTCAGACCCGCCTCAATCACGCCGTCAATCATACGAGGCAAAACGTCAGCCGCCAACACAAAGAGAAGGGGAGCGAGAGGACACCCCTGTCGCACCCCCCTCCTAGGCTGGAAGAATCCCCCGACCGGACGACCATTAAGCAGAATGGAGAGGGAGGCCGTGGATACACAACGCCGCACCCACGAAATCCAAACCGTCGGAAAGCCCCTCCGCCTCAAAACCGACCACAGGAAGCGCCAATCAAGGCAATCATAAGCCTTAGCGAAATCGATCTTCTAAAGAATCCCCATCGTATTAGACTTCCTCCATGCCGCAACCATCTCGGAGGCCACCGCGAAACAATCCGATATCTGCCGCCCACGAATAAAGGCTGCCTGCAAAGGCGAAATCAGCGAAGCAAGAAAGGGAGCGAGCCTCCTGGCCAAGACCTTAGCAATGATTAGATAGATCCCATTCGAGATAGAGATAGGCCGGAAGTCCTCGATGCGATTGGTCGCGGGAGTCTTAGGGATCATAACAATAAGGGCCCTATTTATTTTGTCAAACCCGCGGTTCCCTTCACAGAATTCGCGAGCAACCTCCAAAACGTCTTCAGCCACCACATCCTAGAAATCACGGTAGAAGGCCACCGGGAACCCGTCAGGGCCCGACGAACCGTCCGCGTTAAGGTCCCAAACAGCCTCCTTGAGCTCAGCCAGAGAGAACGGCCTGACCAGGGCCACCGCATCCGAAGGGAAAATTGAAGGAGCCCCCCGCCGGACCAGTGCCACCTGCGTTGCGACTGGCCACCAAAAATACGCTTGAAATAAGTCACCATGGCCGCGCCCAGCTCCTTATCCCCACTAATGAGGGAACCATTAACCAGAAGAGAGCGGATAGAGTTGTACCGTCTTCTTCCGCTGGCCACCCGGTGGAAGAAAGCAGTATTAGCATCACCTTCCTTGATCCACCTCAAACGCGAGCGCTGATGCCATTCGAGGCTCCTCTTTTTATCCTCCGCTTTGACCACATCATGGGCAGCAGCACACTCCAAAAGCTCCTCCGATAACAGTTCTCTAGAATTTTCCGTTCGGTCCAGCCGCAAAATAACATCTTCCGCCGCCACCCTAGCCGCCACACGAGCCAGACGCGTTTCCTTCTTGAAAGACGCCAAGAGTCTCCTCAGAGACGCAAACTTCTGATCAAATCTACGAGCAGCGGGTCCCACACACGTAGTCTGATTCCAGTGATTCTTCACCAAGTCTTTGAAATTTGGCTCCAAGAGCCAACACCTTTCATACCGGAAGAGACCCCGCGGACGGAGCTCTTCCCCAGAATCCCACACAATTGGATTATGATCAGAGGACGAGCGCGGTCGAGATGACAACGAGCACAAGGGAAAGCCTCCATAAGTTTAATATTCACCAAGAATCGATCAATCCTCGATCGAGATGCATTGTTCCTCCAAGTATAAGAAATGTCATCGGGGACCAGCCCCTCCAAGGCCAGGTCACGAATGAATTCAACAAACTCGCAGGAGCCCGGATCCTGCCCCCCGCAACCGCGAGGACGATCGGAAGAGGGAGCAGTGACATTAAAATCCCCCCCCCCCAGCAGCCAAGGAAGGCTCGCGAACTCAGAGGCCGCCTCCCGTAATTCATTCCAGAGCTCCCCCCGGAGGACGTGGCATATAGGCGCATAAATACAAGAGAAGGCAATAGAAGCATGGGAGTTGGCCCAAGTCAACACCACAGACAAGGAATGTCTTCCAACCCGCATAGAGGAGAACGAGAAAATCGCCGAGCGCCATACCAAGAGAATGCCACCCGACGCCCCAATCGCATCCACCGTGCGAAAGTCATCCAAAGCACCCGCACCGAAAGACCTCCAAAGGGAGTCATCCACCCCCGTAAGTTTCGTTTCTTGGATAAATGCAAGATCACAGTCCCACTCAGAGAAACGCAACCCCAAAGCACGCCGCTTATCTGGTTCCCCGAGTCCTCGAACGTTCCATGATAGAATCTTCATTAAAAACCATGTGAGCGTCCCCCGATAGAAGAGAGTCCTGCCGCCTCCGCCACCAAATCTCGCAGGAGACGCCACCACTTACTGATAACTAGGCTCCACTATGCCTCAATCTTGATGAGTTGTGGATTGATACCTCACATTTGGTATGTCGTAGAGATGTCAGTAACTACCTACGTAACCAACTTTGTCTTCCACAGTTCCATGCAACTATCCATTGCCTTATACATTACCAGAAGATTTTCAGGCACTTCTGGATGCCATTAAGATTGCCAAAGGCCTACCAGCACTTTTGCATCATCTTGTCAAAACCATGCCTCTCAGCCCGTCTAGGCCGAGGAGCCATCAATGTAAGAAAAACCCAAGCCTCTCTTACAGCTACAAACAAAGCCCATCGTCACTCCTAAAAGTTGATATACGCATCTGTCAAAAAGCTACCGGCCTCCGGCCGGCTGGGGAGATAATAACAACGATCTTGCAATCCCCAAAAATCACGCCACCACCATGTCATTGCTACAAAATGCCAACAAACATTGCCATTTGGGTTCACCAAACCTCGTTTAACCTCCACCTCCAACCTAGCATAATTACCGCTAGTAACTCTTTTAGCAACCCAATGGATTCAATATAGGAAAGGATGCAACGGTCTCCCTAGTTATACAGGAAAAAATTTGAAGGAAAATGGGTGGCATCTCAGAATTTGGGACCCAAAGCCCAGTGTATTAAACTATATAAATATAATAGTTATACAGGAAGATTACAGTGGAAGTTGAAGTTCACCCTTGTCCAAGCTTATATTTATAGGAATTCAATTGATGCCAAGATGTTTCTTCAAACGATGTTTTAGACAATTATAGAAAAACCAAGCATAGTATTTTGTCTGGCCTTCAACTTTTATCCTTACACCCCATAGTTTTTTTCTTCTCCTCCCCTCAATACTCTTCTAAACATGATTTCCTCCTCGACCTCACATGGTTGACCCCCGTCTTTTTTAAACCTATCCCATTTCTCTTCACTCCTCACTCCCAAATTTCTTCTCTAAAGTCCATCCTTTATCTGATCAAAGGAATGTTTGGGTGACGGCTGAATAGGAAACCAGATGCAGGCTGACTTCTCTTGTTATAGATTGGTACGGCAGCAAAAGGCAAGTACCTCCAGTAGTTTAAAGAAAAATGGTTTAATATTATAAATTACACATGTAAGCTATAGTTGTTGTTGTTGTTATGTAAGCTATAGTCTGGACTCATAATTTATTTTTCAGGGGAAAAAGGATGAGACACCATGAAGATGTCCATAAAAAACTTGTATATATTCACAATTTTAAAGTATATAGTTACAAAGACCAAGAAGCCCGTAGGCACTTGACATGTTCCATCACATTCCCCCCATACATTCTCCCCATACATCCAGAATATATGATGCATAGAAGCAGGTCAAATTGTAAAATCCAGACAACATGAGTGGAAAATATCTATTAGGCAAGGTAGCATGTCCCTTGAAAAGGTCAAGATGTAGATATTGTCATCTCCCCAATCTCCCAGCATGTGTCTACATATGTCATCTGTGATCTTGTCTTCCTTTTTCTTTGTGCTCTCTTTCATTTTTTTCCATTGTGTGTCTGTGAGTTTGAGGGGAATTTGGGGTGAAAGGCAGTTGCATTAGATCTGGAGAAAGACAAATACGAATATCTTCCCTATCAAAGCAAAAAAAAATAGGAAAAAAGATAAACCAGCTCGATCATAAAATGCTAAAGATGTAAATCTAGAATAACACAGACTGCATTTCCATGATCAAACCACAATTTATTATGATGGTAGTTTCCACAGCCAGCAATGGAAAAAAAAAGTAACGAAGGATTTACTTGTTGTTTGTTGTACGAAGCAGTTGCCGCTCAGTATCCATTGCTCGTAATGCCTCATTAGCTTGTTGCCTAGTTCGCTCCAACTCTTGCTGTATTGATGACTGCTGAGCTGATGCTTTTTCCACGGCTTCATTCAGATCGCGAGAGCGGACTTCAAGGTCATCTTTTTCCTATAGTGCAGGTCTAATACAGCTAATAGATATAAAGGAATCTAATTTATTTCACTCTAAAATACTGTTGCTTAACATTCCAGAAAGAAGATAAAAATGTAATAAATAATGTAATCACTATAAAGAGGTGACTTTTATTTATGAATTATTATGTTCCCTAAATAGGTGTGTTTTCACAGTGGCCTATTCTATGTAATCATTATAAAGCCTTTTCTGCACTTGTTAGAGGGGGGAAAATATGAGGATGAGAATTTCAAACATGAACCTCTTTCTGTTTCGAAAAATGTGAATGTATAAATGGTAAAACCCCCAAGTGAAGAATATATTGGGTTTTTTTGCAAATTTATTTATTTTGAAGCCAAAAGAGGGGGTAACACGCTACGGTGTCCGTCCCAAATTTATTCAAGAGTTAAGAAAAGAACTTACATAAGACAGGATTCAACAATAGTCCTGGAGTGCACAAGTACATTTTCACAATAATAGCGTTGCGAAGAAAAGAGGACGTCATTTCTAGCTAACCAAATTGCCCAAATAAACACCAAAGGCAGGAGAACAACCTTCTTCGGCCTATCCTTGGCCTCCATAAGTGAGCTCCACAACGCCTCTAAGTTCTGAGCATCAATCCACCTCGGGCAAAAATCAACCCAAAGTTACGAACTTACTGGGCAATGGAAAAAGAGACGGTCAATAGTCTCCACCTGGCTATTGCATAGTGGGCAAATATTGGACATATCCGGGAAGAGCTTGGCACAACGGTCCCTTGTCAAAATTCGTTTCCTTCTGAGGAGCCACATAAAAAAGCTGACTTTCACCGGTAGCCTGAGCTTCCAAATAAGGTTGCTATCTCTAATGATGATATCCGTCCTTGAAGATGGCAGTCTACAGATAGCCTCGTACGTCGAGTTGTTTTTCCATACCCAGTGATCCCGTCTAATAAAAGGTCTATCAAGTTATCGCAACGACTCCAATGGTAGTGGGAATTCCTCCAATCGTTGGTCAGAGAAATTAATAACAAAGGAGGGCATCTAGTTACCATTGTCGTAACAGTCAGCAACACGGGTGTTGCAGTCGACCGCCAGAGCAAAGAGGCGAGGAACTTGATGGACAATGCCCCGCTCCTTGTCCAGTTATCTATCCAAAAAGCAAAGGAATTACCATCGCTAAGCACGAGTCTGGAGAGATCCTGGAAGTGAGGCATGACCGAAATAATCCCCCTCCAGAAGGACGAAGCCTGTAAGCCACGCAGATGACTCATACGATCAAGTTGGCTCGTGTCGTAGATGCAACGCAAGAGTATGCAACAGAGGTCCTCATTTTTCCCCACAGCCTCCTGACCACTTAAGAAGCAGCGCCTTGTTCATGGACTCCAGACTTTTGACCCCCAGTCCCCCTTCAGATTTTGGCAACGTTACAGTCTCCCAATTAACCAAGTGAATATTGGGACTCTCCTATCCCGATTTGCTCCAGAGGAAACGACGCATCAACATCTCCATCCTCCCTCGGATCCCAGCTGGCATGATTCAGGACGACATAAAGAAAACCAGAATAGCCTCAAGGACTGCCTTTGCTAGCACCCCCCCCCCCAGAACGAAAAGTTGTCTTCCAGCCAGAAAGGTTTTTCTCCATCTTCTCAACAACCAGCAACCAGTCCGACAACTTGATTCTGCCAGCAGCAAGAGGGAGACCCAACTAACACAGAAGGAGCGAACCACAAGCAATGCCCAATTCTTCACCACAGGAACGAGCCTCTTTAACCGAGATACCAAAAGGCACCAAAGTAAATTTGATGCGATTGAGAACCAAACCAGACATCTCCCAAAAAAATCCAGGGAGAGGGATAGAGATGTCATTGATATACCCCATTGTAACTACACAGCTCTGGGCTCAGTCAACCATACAGGTGATAACATCTGCTGCAATGACAAAGAGTAATGGTGCAAGGAGATATCCTTACCTAACTCCTTTCTGAGGCTGAATAAAAACCACCTTCCGGGCGCTCATTGATTAACACTGAATACGAAGATGTAGTTACACAATGTTTCATCCAGGAAACCCAGATATCTCGGAACCCCCGTCTGCACATTGCCGCCTACAGAAACCACCAATCCACTTTATCATGCGCCTTAGAGAAGTCAATCTTCCAAAGAAGCCCCTTTCATTTCTTCCTCTTCCGATCCCCAATGATTTCAGTAGCCATAACCAGACTGCCCGAGATCTACCTTCCATGTACAAAAGCAGATTGCAACGGAGAGATAAAGTGGTCCAATACCCTATTAAGCATGGTTGCAAACACCTTTGCAACAATCAAGTAGATAGCATTAGATAGAGCAATAGGCCTAAAATCTTCCACTCTCATAGAAACATCTTGCTTGGGTAAAAGGAAAATGAGGGCCTAGTTCAACTTGTCAAAACCAACAATGCATCTACAGCATTACTCCACCACCTCCAGAATATCTTCCCCAATCACCGACCAGAACTCCTTGTAGAATAGGACCGGGAAACCATCTAGTCCCGGGGCACCATCAGCATTCAAATTCACACTACGCACTTTAACTCCTCCATGGTGACCCCCTGAACCAGGTGCCTAGCATGCTCGTCAGAAATGCGAGAGGCCCCAGACCAATCCATCTCTAAGGCCGATCGACAGCTCTACTTGAAAATTCGCGAAAGTGATTCACGATCGCAATCCACATCTCCCTTTCCCCCTCCACTTTGTTCCCATCAACCACTAAAGATCGAACGAAGTTACGACAGCGCATATCCCTACTTGACCCTGTGGAAGAAGGCAGTATTCGCATCATACTACTTGAGCCAAGCAACCCTAGATATCTGTCTCCATTCTGTCACCCGCTTCTTATCTTCAACAAGAATGATTTTCTAAGCCACAATCCTTTGCTCCAACTCTGAGGTATCCAGTCGCTTCCCATCCTCCAATTCATCAAGCAAAGCCATCTCCGCCTCCGCCGCCACCCTGTGAGCCCTGATTGCCTCCTTGTTCTCCCTCTTAAAAATACAAAGATGATTGCGCAGCAACACAAGCATCTGAGCCAAGCGGGAAGCCGCAGACCGGACACCACAAAAGAAGACCACAGATTAGAGACCGGATCTCTGAAAGACTCCACTTGTAACCAGGCCCGCTCAAACCTAAAAAAACCCAAATCTGCACAGAAGCGCTCGAGTCCCACACCAAAGGTGTATGATCCGATCTCGTACGTTACCTCGAGGACGGGAATGACAAAGGGAAAACCTCCATGAGCTCAGACGGGGCCAGAAAGCAGTCAATCCGAGATCGAGAACCGAAGTTCCTACAAGTGTACTTCGTGTTGGCTACATCAAGAACCTCAAGATGCAGCCCATCAATCAGATCCGCAAAATCCTCAGAGCCCAAGACCAGCCCCTCCCCCTATCCTGGGTGATCCGAAGAAAGTAGTGTGACTTGAAATCTCCACCTACCAGCCAAGCACAGTTCGGATGGGCACTCCTAACTGCCCTCGTATTAGCCCAAAGCTCATCCCTTCAATCCTGGAGGTCAAGGCCCATAAACGTTCGAGAAATCCACAGTAGATCCCGACAGGATATTCTCAAGAACAACAGTAAGGACATGGGTTCCCCTCAACTCCAACTGGAATGACAAGAACAAAATACTTCCACCCAACCAACAGTCCCCCTGCCGAGCCAACAGCATCAATGTTTCTAAAACTTGAGATTGTACCAACACCAAAAGATCGGCACAGCAAGTTAGAGCACGAGCAAAGCTTGGTCTCCAGGATAAGGATCACATCGTAACCCCATTCAACGACCCTAGAACCTACCACCCTTCTCTTCTTCGTGCCACCCAGACCCCTCATGTTCCAAGTCAGGACCTTCATTGAAGACCTCGTTCAGATCACCCGGTGCGAACCGCACCCGTCACTAGCGCAACTCCTGCCTTGTAATATGAAATCACAAAGCTTTGTGCTTTGGTGGCCGCCTGCTCCTGTATCTCTTCGTTTTCCTTCTCCCTTTACCTGCCTCCACAATCGAGGTGACAATTCCCAAGGGCTCTTCGACCAGCCGACCCCCCGTCGCACTCTTCGTGCTTAAGTTCTGAATGAAGCCCACCTCCTCACCTCGGGCCTCACCAAGCCTCGCCAAGGAATACACACAACCTTAGAAGGCTTCTCGAGCGAGTGAGTGGTCAACTCGCACTCCTCCAGCCTAACCCCTTGATAGCCTCCTGCCACCACATGCCCCGTGGCCTCGCCTTCGCGAACCGAATCCAACCCCTTCGGGAATACCCCCCCCCCATAAAGTCCAGGCGTAGTGTCGGCCCAAACTGGCCAACCACGGTCCTTGCGATCCATCGAAGACGCATCATGGAGTTCACAGGTGGTGCTCCAGAGCCACACCGTGGGTGGCCATGAAAAAACATCAACAGCTGAGCCCAATGGGCTTATTACCGCCAGCCCGGTTGGGCCCCCATCGCCCTAAAAAGTCCGACCTGCCAAGCACTGCACACTAACCCTGCTTGATCACCTAGATCCGAAAACCCGACCTGTCAAGTCTGCGGCATGAATCGGCTACGGGTTCCACATGGAAGACCACGATCTGGGTGGGCACACCACCAAAAATCCCCAGCATCGGGCATTGATGCGCCATAAACTTCCACGAAGCATCGTGTGGCCCTCTCTTGCTCTTTGCCTCAAAAGGAATCAAAACTGCGATTTGAAATTCTTCCAAAAACGGCTCCTCAACTTCTCCCCTTCCAAAATAGTCTCTACGACTCCCGACAATAGCTCCCCCACGAGCGACGATGCGGAGGACCCTTCTGACGAAACAGTTGGCGCACATAGAGGTGGTGGTGGTGCAAGCAACTGCACCAAAAGCTTGAAGGTGGTGCGGCCCACCGAAAGGCTACAAGAGGACTCCATCGGTGTGGATCCAGGGCAATTCAGGAGAACCAAAGTTGTGAGAGGATCCGTGTCGGACGAGCAGCCATTTGCGAGGACCCGCCTCACCTCCCCAAGTGCCTTAGCTCTCCTCCAAGCACCTCAACAGTGCGAGACAGAAAGGGTGCACCAATCACCGGCACCACCATCACCATCCCCACTCGACCTTCCCCGACGGCGAATCTTGGAAGTCTCCAAAAAAGATCATCTCCCCCACGACGAGGAGAGAATGCAGCCACGGTAAACCTTGGCCAGACCCCTCACGTAGCATTGCTTTTCACCAATGCTAACCACATCCCCAGTAAACTCGTTCCCGAGCAAGGCGATAATGACATCCCTGATCGAGTAGATCGACAGGTCGCCGTTCCTCCAAGAACCAACAAGCATTTCCGAGAAAGTTTCCTTCGCAGGGATCTCGGAGACGACAGCAGCGAAGGATCGTCCATCTTGAAGACCCGGAGTCCCCTACAATCCCGCACCTTTCTTACTCTCCGTGAACCCGACCGCTAGACATTGCATCACCTCGGGCTTCTTGCAGGAAAGACTTCGATGTTCATCCAAACCACACGAGAAACACTGTGGCGGGAGCGTGCAGCCCGACACCCGATGACCGGCAATCCCACACCTAAAACAACGAGGTCCCCGCTTTCTATGCGAGACAATCAACCACTCCTCCCGTTCATCCTCACCAATTTTTCGTGTGGCCCTCTCTCTCCCGAACTCAACATGGCGCTCAGCGTAGGCCGACCTCCAAGCATGGAGGGCCCCTTTCGTGACCCAGCACCACCGTTCTCCTCGCTCCGCTCGCTCTCTCCCTCTCGCCATCTTTACTCCTCGCTCCGCCCTCCAAGACCTGATTTTTTGCAAATTTAAGTCTAAGGAAATGAAATAATTTCATTTGTAAGAAAATCTTTTGATCTAAAAAGGTCATATTTTATAAACTATTTCAAACTAGCCTCGTTTTTATAAGGATGAGTGTTGCCCATCAAGCTGACCAGAAGATACCATCAATGGTTCAACACGAAATTAGAAAGTGATGGCTTTTTATTCAAGTGAGATTGTGAATGAAAGTTTACGGTGTCGGTGTAGGATTTTGAACAGGAGATCATGGAAATGGGTTCTAGACTTCGAGCTGAAGACACCTATCCAGAAAAAGCAAGGTGCTATGTAAATAAATAAATAGATCATCTAAATTACAATCTAAGATCAGCCCAATATATTTATCAATATATATCACATAATTACCACCTTTTTCGCCTGCAATAAGAAAGCAGAAACTTGGCGGGTGCATGGAGTCAATTGGTTGAACTGGAGGAACACAGAGAGCTTCTGGGATTCAATACGCTGTGCAAGATTTCGTGCCAACACGGATTTGTTACACACTTTGGGCAATCTGGCTTTCAAGGAATGGGGTTATTATTAGTTATGACCCCTTTTATATTGAAAATGTAATCATCCATGCGAGGAGTCTCCTAGAGTACTGTCTCCTGTAAGGTAACCCCAGCATTCTTCCTTTTTTGATATAGTTATGGTGGACACCTTTGTGTGTTTCCTCCTTTTTCCCCAAAAAAATATATCACCTAATTACAACCTGTCATCAATCCTCTTTGTGTGTGTATCTGTAACAAAAGAATGTGTGGTCTTAAGGCGGGGCACATCCAAAGCGGTTTTATTAAAAACTTTCCAAGGTCCAAGGTCCAAGACCACAGGGAAGCCCAATACAAGACAAAACCCAAACACGAAAGGAATGAAATACTTGGCGAGTGCACACACCCCTATGATGTGTGCACGCCGTCATTACATACACCAAGATCTTCAAGCATGCAGCCCTCAAAACACGACATCAGTGCTGCAGCACCACATATTAATGCTACAACAAAGAAGACGCTCCAGCCACCCAAGAATTAGCTCCTCGCGCATCTCAGTGATGAGATTTTTTAGGGGAGCGAGGGTGTAGTCCCAAGATTGGAACCCACCACAAATTTATTCAACCAAAAAAATCGATCTAGGCACCAAAAAAGCGCATAACACTACAAATCCCACGCCACGTAAAGGAAGATATCTAATACATTAAAAGTGAGCACGAAATACTCATATATATGTGCTCCACATCAGGGAGATGTGTGTACATCCTCCGAAGTGTTGTCAGCCACCTCTGCGAACTACAACCTCAAGGTCTGCATGTGATGCTAACCAAGCAGCAATGTTCTAGCCTGCACAGATCCACGGAAAACTCCTAAATAATTCAAGAGAATATAAGGATACTTGAACCAGATATGTGCATGAAGGCTAAACAGCAGGAATTTGGAGACTTGGCACCATAAAGGAGCCAATGCTTAAGACTTTAGGTTGACTGAATCCGAAAAAGGTTGCTACCGAAGTTACCCCCGCAGGCAGACCAATGTCTTCTTCCATCCTTAAAAGTTAATCCAGTCATTCCTTACATAAAGCCGCCATGAGTCGTAATGTTCTCGACGTAAAAGTGATTTTGCGAGAATAAGACACCATTTTTAGAAAGTCAAATAGCCCACAGGACAACCACTAGATGAAAGTCATTTTCTGAAAAATCAAGCACGTGGAGCAAAGGCTTTGTCAATAGTGATCATACAATCAAAGAAAACACCAGGCCGACAAAGGGCCTTTGTAGTGACGGTGTACATTTTCAGCATAGAAGCGCTGACCGCGAAAGATATTCTCGTTCATAGTGCACCAGATAGCCCAAAAAATGGTGAAAGCTGGGGAAACGTCCTCTTATGAATTGCTGCATGTCGATCTAATAGAGCTCCAGAAGGAAGTACTATTATCAGCCTTGAGCCATGTAGTACTCACACCCTCCCATACATGTGTCGAGGTTCTGCACCTAAAGAAGAGATACTCTAAGTCTTCGGTCTCCTCATTGCATTATCCACACATCACGCCCCATGTGTCAAGTAAGTTATAACGCAGCATCTTCATAAGGAGACCAGGGTTCAAACCCGCTTAAATGGTATGGTGGAAGTGCAGTGTGCCTATCACCCAAAAGACCGGGATCAAATCCCCCTTTGTGAGGGTTGTGTTAGGTAGTCGACATCCAACATAAAAATAGTCGAATCTTTCAACATGGATTTGAGCAAGAATCAATGTAGCTGAGCCTACTTATAGCGGGAGAAGGCATCGCCATTTCATCTTCGTAAGGAGACGACCATGTCTTGTAAGCCAAAGAAAGAATTTGATCTTCTGTTGAACCTTGTAGTTCTAGATAATATTGAAGTCATGTATATGATCATCAAGGGTCAAAATCGGATTCTGAGTGAAGAAGTGATATGCTTTTTTCACTGAATGTTATCCACTAATCCATATAATGCGGTCTCTACCACTCGTGGGACTGTCGAAATCTGCCAACTCTCCAAGCATGCAACGTATTTGTTGAGATGTTTGTATCTCTATGTTTTCTTTGGGTATCACCTATGTAATTAACCCATGGCTCTTCTCCTATATAAGAGAGCCATGGGATCTCGTTTAATATAAGTCTCATTTTTATCCCAACATGGTATCAGAGAAACGGTCCTAGACCGGGGATCTCGTACCCTAAACCTAACCCTAACCCTACACCCGCCGCCCCCCCCCACCCTTTTCTTCCCTCGGCGTCGCCAGCACCTTCGCCCGCACCCCCAGGTGGCTCCTTCCCCTGCCGCCACACCCCCCACGCAGCCTCTCCACAATTACCGAACCACCAGGCGACGCCCTTCCACTGCCGCCGTACCTCCAGGCGGCCCCTCCTCCGCCGTCGTAACCCCCAAGCGACGCCACCTCGGGCTGTCGCCTTCTCCAGAGGCGCCCTTCTAGGGTCGCCTTGCCTCCGGTGGTCCCGCCCTGCCTCTGCCTGCGTCGTAAATACTTCCCGGCTACCATTGGGGGCTTCTACTAGGCGTTTTGGTGCCGAATCAAGATCTGGAATGATTCGAGAAAGGTGAAACAGTCTAATTTGCCTCGTCGTTTGCGGCCCTAGACCTCAAACGAAGATTTAGGGATGAGTGTATAAGTCTACTGATACAACTCATCCCTCTTATGGCACTGTAGACAATTCTATTATTGAGATATTTCCCTCTTGTTCCGCATTTTTGGCCTATTGAAGAATGTCAGAAAACAAGGGGACGTGTTCTCCTCTTCCGGTGCCTTCAAGGGCCCGGCACCTATCGTGAAGATGGACGGGACCAACTACGAGTTATGGTCCATGCAGTTTCGTACCCTAATGCAATGCCACAACAAGGAGCATATTCTGACTGACTCGGAGCCGGCGGACAAGACTGGGACAAATGCATCATGGAAGCAAGATGATGCCTATGCTCGTATCTGGCTCTCTGGGACACTTAGCACAGAGAATGCTAATGATATTGTCAATCAGCCAACTGCAAAGTCCATGTGTGATATATTGGTTGCTACCTACGGCCAGGCGAAGAATGAAAGCAAGATCCTCCAACTTCAGTTAGACAACTTCTCGACCAAGGAGAATGGTCGACCTCTTCATGCACATTTTTCACATCTGAGATGCATGTTTGAACGACTCCACAGTTTCATGCCTATTACTACCAGCGTGGAACAACAGTAGGCGTATTGGAATGCCACTATGACTGGAGTTTTCTTGTCATCCCTTGACCCAGAGTACGATGCAGCTTGTACTCAACTTCTGCCTAGCGAGACAATACCACCAATGGAGGAGGTCTACAAGCGGTTGAGCAGGATTACTACCACACCTGCATCTATGCCACAGCAGACGTCCTCAGCTATGGCTGCTTCTCGTGGACGAGGCAGCGCGCCCCAGTTCCGTGGTCATGGACCTCGTGGTAGAGGTGGAGGACGTCAGCGTGGTCCATGTTCTTATTGTCGTCGTCCTGGTCACTCAAAGGAGACATGCTTTCACAAGCATAGCTTCCCGACGTCTGCACGTGTTGTTGAGCAAACTGACTCTTTACCTGCACCCACTTTGATGCACGTTTTGATGATCTTGTCTCGAGACTTCGAGAGATGGTGACCACCCCTATGACTCAGACTGCAGGACCATCAGATGCAGCGGCCACCGCCAGAGCACTGCCCAGTTCCTCAAGTATTTCATATATGAAAGATTGGATTATGGATTCTGGAGCATCTCATCACATGTGTGAAGACCGGACACAGTTGACCTCATACAGGGCTATCCCTCCTGGGCGATCCGTGATCATAGCCAATGGAGTTCGCCTACCCATTGTTGGTCAGGGGGAGATTGCTTTAGCCCCTTCTATACATCTTCAGAATGTCTTACATGCTCCAGACTTTCAAATGAATCTTTTGTCTATTAGTCAGATTACAAAAGATCTACACTGTCGTGCCATTTTTGACCCCTCTTCTCTTATGTTTCAGGACATACTAACTGGCAGGATGATTATTCATGGCCGTGAGCAGAGAGGATTGTATAAGCTTGCCGTTCCATCATGTGTTGGGGTGGCCTCTATTCCATCTGGATCAGTTTCGCCTTTCACGTGGCATCTTCGATTTGGTCACCTTCCTCTTCAAAAGATGATACGTGTTCTCCCGAAATATCTACTCGTACTGCTTTGGACTGTGAAGCATGTCAACTTGGAAAACATCATCGCTCCTCCTTTCCGAGTCGTCCGAGTCGTAGTAGTAGTCGATCTTCTGAGTTGATTCATTTTGACATTTGGGTCCGAGTCGTGTTCCTGATCAGGGGCATAGGTTTTATATTGTTGTTGTGGATGATTATTCTAGACTTTCTTGGGTTTTCTTGATAAAACATAAGTCTGAAGTTGGTGCTATAATTAAGACTTTTCTTATTGAGATTAACAACATCTTTTCTGCTAAAGTCAAATACATTCGTACTGATAATGCTATGGAATTTTCTACTCTACATTTAGCAGAATTTATCAGTCTCTGGGTGTTGTTCATCAGACTTCATGCACTTATACATCACAGCAAAATAGGGTTGTTGAACGCAAACATCGTCACCTTTTAGACATCACGAGGACCTTGTTGATTCACAGTCATACACCTCATTCCTTCTGGGGGGATGCGGTTCTAACCGCATGTTACATGGTGAATCGCATGCCATCCACTATTCTTGGAGAGAAGAGTCCCTTCTCCAGTAGCAAGGCATTCGACACTACACATTCTTCTACCTGTTGTCGTTTCACAGGACTGGCCTCTGTACCAACTTGATGTGAAGAATGCCTTTCTCTATGGGGATCTAAAAGAGGAAGTATATATGCAACAACCATCAGGATTTGCTACTGAGGGGGAGTCTCAGAAGGTGTGCCGACTTCACAAGGTGATTTATAGCCTGAAGCAGAGTCCGAGAGCTTGGTATCAAAAGCTATCAGAGTTGATAGAGCAGAAGGGGTTTGTGCGGTCTACTACGGACCACTCACTGTTTGTACAGAGGACACATAGAGGTATTGTGGCTATTCTTGTTTATGTGGATGATTTTGTCATTACAGGAGATGATGAGCAGGGTATTCTTACTGTCAAGGAGTTCCTTGGTCAGCAGTTTGTGACTAAGGACCTTGGCAATCTTCGCTACTTTCTTGGATTAGAGTTCGCCAGGAACCAGCGTGGACTTGCAATGACTCAGAGGAAATTTGTTATGGACCTTCTCTCTGAGACAAGTATGACAGGGTGCAAACCCGTTACTACTCCTATGGATGCAAGCATGATATTGTACAATGAGGACACCGAAGAGGTTGACAGGAGGAGATACAGAGAGCTTGTTGGGAAGCTCCTATACGCCACCATTACCAGGCCGGATATTGCTTTTGCAGTTAGCAAAGTCAGTCAGTTCATGGAGCAACCCAGGAAGGTGCATATGGATGATGTCTATATGATCTTGAGGTATTTAAAGACTTCACCTGGTTCAGGCCTTTTATTTAGTAGGGATACGTCAAGGTTGCAAAAATTGATAGTCGGTACTCTGTCGGTTGGGTCACTGACTAAGGATTAATCGGCAGTCGGACGACTACTCGGATTTAGTCGGGCTTCAATCGGTTTTGATTTTTTTTCAATTAATTTAAATATATAAATCATTTGTATACCGATATTCTTATATATTTACAAAGATTTGTTCATTTTTTATATTATCACAATGAAAGAAAATATATAATTGGATTTAAATAAATACTAAGCATAGAATAAGTTTGCTTTACAAAAAGTAAAAATATGGTATCTCCAAGCAAAAATCGATCGATTAGTCGGCCTGGTCGGAATTAGTCAATACTCGATCGGCAACCCCACTGACTAGACTAGTCGGACCTGCTAGTCAGGCCAGTCGGGGGACTTTTGCAACAATGGGATACGTCACTTGAGGTGACAGGATGTGCAGATGCAGATTATGCTGGTTGTCCCAGGGACAGAAAGTCTACTTCTGAATTTGCTATTTTTGTAGGTGGCTCACTTGTTTCATGGAAAAGCAAGAAGCAGACAGTGGTGGCCAGATCTAGTGTTGAATCTGAGTACAAGGCTATGGCACAAGGATGTGCAGAGATGACGTGGGTTAGATCAGTATTAACCGACCTTACTGTTGAGGTTTCTCTACCTATGAAGCTTTTATGTGATAACCAAGCAGCTTTATTTATTGCCAATAACCCTGCTTTTCATGAGCGGACAAAGCATATCGAGGTGGATTGTCATTACACTAGAGACATGATCCGGAAAGGTCTTATATCCATCTCTCATGTTTCCACGGGAGATCAGACGACAGATATCTTCATGAAGGCTCTGGCTAGAGGTCCATTTCAGAGATGTTGTTCCAAGCTGAGCATGATTGGTATTTATGCTCCAGCTTGAGGGGAAGTGTTGAGATGTTTTTATCTCACAGTATTATAATTATATTTTATGTTTTCTTTGGGTATCACTTATGTAATTAACCCATGGCTCTTCTCCTATATAAGAGAGCCCTGGGATCTCGTTTAATACAAGCCTCATTTTTATCCCAACAGTATTCATGGAATCTTAGATCTGAAAAGGCTGCCAAAAAGCAAGGACTCCAAGTCAACACTGACCACACCTCTCCCAGAGTGGCATTCCGATTTTCAGCAAAGGCACAAAGACGTGGGTAGCGCTCCTTCATGCATCCCAAACCATCCATTCGTCCAGCCAAAATCTGAAATCTCGCCATTCCCCACCACCAGAAGCAGCGCTTCTCCAATTTCCGGGAGAAACTTCCTAACGCCAATCCAAAGCCAGGATGGGTATCAGGTTGGTGTGATGTGAGTTGTAAGGTACCAGCAATGCCACAAATCTTCCTCAATAGTCTAAGCACCCATTCGGATAGGAGCACCTTACTCATATATTTCAATTTAAAGATCCCAAGGCCTCTGTCTTATTTCCTGCTCGTCATCACCTCCCAGTCAATAAGAAAAATCTCAGCTCATTCTTGTTTACCATCCAACCATAGGAACTGCCTCATCAATCCCTCAATCCTTGCATGTACCCCCTTAGGTAACCGTCTGGTGGAGCTGAATAATATGGCAATTGCAGAGAGCACATGTTTGAGCAGAACCAGCTTCCCGCCCTTTAATAATAACATTGCCTTCCAGCCAACCAGTTTATTTTCCAATCTATCAAAGACCACATTCCAGTCTGTCGCATGAAGGCGATACGTAACAAGTGGAAAACCCAAATATGTAATTGGGAGATCTCTGTTCGAGTAGTGCAGAGAATTACCTAACACCCGCATCTCATCTTGACATATACCAAAAAGAACAAAGGTTGACTTTTCTATGTTCAGTATAAGACCCAAGATGTCACCGAAAATCTCCATGATACGTGGCGTCCTCCATACGTGTTCCATCCACCCACTTATGAAGATCATTGTGTCGTTGGTATACTAAAGAATTGGTATATATACATCCTCTTTACTATACCCCGTGCATAATACTCACTCCCCAGCTAGCTTCATCATGATTCATTGATGCCAAAGCAACAACAGCAATCACAAATAGTAAATGTGCTAAGGGGCATCCCTGCCTCCCACCACGCTGAGGTTGGATGAACCCCACTCCGAGAGGCCATTCACAAGAACCGCATAGGATGTCATCGTAATACACATTTTCATCCATGCAACCCACAGATAAGGGAAATCTCTCCTCCCCAAAGACGCCCGAAGAAAGCGCCAATCCACACAATCATAGACCTTTGAGAATTCTACTTTCCACAACAAGCCCCTAACCTAATTCCTCTTCCAGTCGTGAATCATCTACCAGCACCCAACCGTCTGCCATAAGGCTTCCAAGCACAAACATAGACTGTTCAAGAGATATAATATCAATCATAACCAGATGAAGTCGGATGGCAAGCACTTTGGCGATGATGAGATAGATTCCATTTAAAAGAGCAATAGGTCTGAAAGTCTTCCACCCTAGTCATATTCTCTCTCTTTGGTAGCAAAAGCATATTCACCTTATTCAGTTGTTCAAATATAAAACTTCTATAACCTCTTCTTTAACTAGGTCCCAAAACTCCCTGTAGAAAGCGATTGAGAAACCATCCGAACTTGGCATCCCATCAGCATTCAACCTGAAAGTAGCACGCTTAACTTCATTCTCAGAAAAAGGCGCCACATGAATATCCTCTGTGGAGCTTTTGGATGCTTTTCTGTTGTCTGCACCCTTATCCAGAACTCGTTCCAGGGCAGACCATACTCCTTTGGTCTGGGACTCAAGTGTCCCCCCACGAGGGTTTTTCAGGTTTGAGAGAACTTGACTCCAGGAGGAGAAACTTAGAGATTTGATCTACAGCCATTCAACTCCACGGTAGTCTCAGGCTCTGCAGTTTCATGTATGTCACATAAGTAGATCTCTTTACGTACTCGGCTTTGCGATTTCAATAAGGAGATCAAGGCGAGGAGAAACGTCCTTCGTGCAGAGGCTGAAATAGAGTTAAGCAGAATAGATGGGATGGAAGATACCATAGATTTTACATGTGAGGAGCTCATTGTGAAAGCGGCAGTGTAAAAAAATATAGATGAAGATAAGAAAAGTCTGGCGGAATGGAAGCAAAGAGCCCATCATTCCCGACTCAAAGAGGTGAAAGGCTTCGCTCAATTTGGGAAAATTGGAATTGGCACAATATCGAGAAGTAGTAGCCTTCGCTCAATTTGGCTCAGATCTTGATGCCGCCACTCAAGCATTACTAAATAGAGGTGAAAGGCTAACAGAAGTTTCAAAATAGCCACAATATGAACCACTTCCAATTGAAAAGCAAATTCTAGTCATTTATATTGCTGCCAACGGATTATGTGATTAAAAGCCACTAGACAGAATCAAGCAATATGAGAGAGCCATTCCAAGTACCGTCGATCCACAATTACTCTAAGAACTTGCATCAAAAGGTAGCTTAACAGCAGAGAGAAAAAAAGAACTCGAGACTTTCTTTACGTGAGCGAAGGGGTTTATAGAAAAGAACAAGGTTGAAGCTTGGATCTTGATTGACTTTGTATTCTCTTCTAACAACCATTCTTCCCTTAAGCTTTGATCTTTCTGTTTGTATTGCTTAGGAAAGTCTATCATCAGTATGTTTTAGTAGTCCTACATTAAGGTTAGTGTAATGAATGGACTCTTGGGGAGAGGCCCGAACATCACGGCATTAGTGTGCTTCTTTGTGTTAGTCTTGCACCTCCGGGGGATGGTCTATCAGTAACCGGCGTACTAGCGATTATCTTATATATTCTGGGCTATGGAAACGATGGCCTCATACAACCCTCCCGCCCTCAGGATGGCTCGAGCGGCCAAAAAAATGGCAAGCAAATATAAGCCCCGACTATATATATACAATTTCTTATATTAGGACGAAAAGAAGATTCCCTTTCACTCTTCCCCTCGAAAAGCACTTCTTCGCTTTGAATGACGTCTACCGAAAGCAAGCACTCAAAGCAAGAGTGTCCTTGATCAAGCGGGACTATTAGTTCGTAGCTAGACGACTGAATAAGCGCTTGATGACTCATTGCTTACCCGTATTTAGCTAGAACAGCACCAGGAACTCTCACAGAAACTGCGCTTGTCGTACAAAGAACCCATAGTCCCCATGAGAGCGGCAGTCGTCCCTTGGAATGCTAGTTGTGTCAGTCTTTCTTTTTCCCGCCTTTCTCACAGAAGAAGCGCATATGTCCATCCCCCTTCTCGCCTATAATAGTTGTTTGGAAGAGAAATCCGCAAGAAGACGACAGACGACGTCACCTCAGCGGCAGGGCCATGGCTCGATACTCGGCCTCTAAGCTAAAGAGAAAGAAAAACTTTCTAGCCTACTATAGTCCGGTCTCTCTCTCTCTCTCTCTGTCGGCTCCTATAAAGTGTTTCCCTACGCAGGAGCTCTAGCTTCCCCGTTTCCGCAACCTTTGCCTCTCTTTTGTGGGTGTCCAATCCATTTACTGGGGTAGGGGCTCCTGCCTTCCTCTCCAGTCGTCAAAATCTAGGAGTAAGAGAAAAAGGCGCAGAAAACAATGTTGAGTCTCGCACTATCGGATAAGGGTCAAAGTTGGCTTCGTTCCAGCAAAACCTGCAGTTAACTGACATAGAATTAGAAAGCGGAAGGTTGACAATAAGGATTTTCGGTCTCGACGCCCCGAGAACCACAAAATCATATCATAGTAGTCATTCTCCCCCTCCTCCCAGAGGCCCTATTCCACTGAAGGACCAGCTTTCTTAGCTTCTAGTCTGCTTTCACCTTGACTTGTAAGCGAGGAGAACCAGAGGAAAGATCAGCATATGGGGAGAAGGGGGCGTTGTGAGGATAGAGTCATGTCACGTGATGGTCAAGGGGGTGTATGAGGGTGGTTGCTCAAACATGATGAATTTCAAAACGGCCGAATAGAATGTCCAAAGCGGGAAGCGCGTGATTTTCAAGCTAAACTTATAGGATCGCCGACCTTTGAGCTTATTGGGAGGCCCTATAGTAAAGCATCTCTTTCTCTCCATGGGTCGAGGAGAAAGAAGATAACCCAAGAAAGGCCTCCGATTTGGCTCTCGTTCTAGGTTGATTTTAGTGCACATAGATTTTATGTTGAGAATGTTGTCCTTTTAGCTAGATTTCTTCTCGAGACATGGATGTTGTAAGTTTTTTGTAACTCATTTTTAATAAAATCTTAGGGCAGACACATCTGGAGTGTTTCCCCCTTTTGACTCAAAAAAACTACTAATGCCTTATATCAAATATATGAATAAAAAAATGGTAGAGCCTTCTCCCGCTTTAAGTAGGGTCGGCTACACAGATTCTTGCTCAAATCCATGCTGAAAGATCTGACTATTTTTTACGATGGTTGTCGGCTACCTAACGCAACCCCTACAAAGGGGATTTGAACCCTGGTCTTTTTTTAGACCAAAAAAGGGGGAAAGACCCGTTGGTGCCCACCCCCATTATATTAAACCATGTCTTTTGGGTGATAGGCACATTGTACTACCACCAGACCATTGAAGTGGGTACATATCAAATATATGAATATATGAAAAAAAATGAATTTGTGGATACCAATTCTGATCTATACCTAATGAAATACATCAAATTTCTTTCCTTCCTTTTGTCCCATCAAACATAATAAAGGAATATGTCGCGTATTAAAAGCTTCATTCTCAATGTGAACCAAACAATGGAATGAGAAGACTTATTCATTTCCATGTCATTGTTAATTCCATTCTTGTCTTGATTCCATTCCATAGTAATTCATTTCCAACCAAACAAATGAGGTTTTAGATGTTGAGTTAGTCCCTCTCACATTCCAGGTTAAAATATTCATGGGAGTTGGTGTGTGCATGCACATCTTACGAGGCATTTTTCCCTATAAGTACGGGGTGCGATATATACAAAATGTCACATGATGTCCCTACACTCCAACTTGACATTCTCCTCGAAATTCATAAGAACCCAATCGAAACTTACAATCTGGAGCATGTTGCTGAGATTTCCTAGCCGAATAGGCTTATTTCTCCGACCTTTACAAGACACTTCGTGCCAACCGTTATTGGCATGGTCATGCTTGTACAAGTCCCCTTGTGAAAACAAACATGCTATAAATTTGGCTAAGCCTTTTCCCACTTGAAGTAGGGCTGGGTACATAGATTCTTGGTCAAATCCATGTTGAGAGATTCGACTAATTTTTACGATGGTTGTCGGCTACCTAACATAACCTCCACAAGGAGGGATTTAAACCCTGATCTTTTTTGTGGTAGGAACACTGCACTAACACCAGACCATTTGAAAACAAGCATGCTCTCTTCCCAAAAGTTATTTTGTGTAAAGCAGGCTCTTGATATTGACCTCTCATCATTCATGATGCCAAATCTTGACAACATGACCCTTACCGAGCTTCTTCATCGGAAAGAACCATGACCACCAACCTACCCAAGGCGGTTACCCAAGGAATGGCACAATAATGGTTGTGAAGTGCCCAACTTCAACGAAGGGATGGAATGGAGAGAACCAAAATCCAGTTTGGGTCCAACAAGGAGGATTAGAAGTGAGGGTGATCATCAATGGCGAGAGGAGTCTAACCAGAATCGAGCATCAACTTTATGTTTGTAGAAGGCTTTATTCTTTATCTTAAGACTCTCCTTGAGTTTTGATTTTTGTAATGCATTTCTTAATTTCTTAATAAAATTTTGGAGTGGACACCTACATGTGTTTCGCCTTTTTTGGCTTGAAAAAATACATTGTAGGAGGGCACTCACACCAACCACAGCATTTTGCCAGCATTTTATCTCATTTCCAACCTTGTAGCTCCATGTCAGAAACCATCAATCCACTCCCTATCAGATCCCTATATTTTTCCCCACAGAACATTTCTTTATCTCCTAGTACCCATCATAAGCCAGTAGTTCTGAATTTATACTTCATGACAATCCTTTCAACATATAATTTGGCATGAATATCTGATATTTAAAATTCTTCTAACGAGTAATTTATACTTCATGTCATGACAATCCTTTCACCATATAACTTGGCATGAATATCTGATACTTCAAATTCTTTTAACGAGTAATTGTTAACAATACCCATTACCTTACATTGATCAAATTTGCAAAATAAAATTGGTAAAGAATGTAACAAATTGGACATAAAGAGAATTTACCTTTTGTAACTCTTGAATGCGTTGTTTGGCACGCTTGTGAAGTCTCTGAAACTTGGAATCTAGGTCAACATATTTCTCATCGCGCTCTGCTATTTCTTGTTCTTTCTTTTGTTGAACTGTAGAAATTAACTTTCAGATAAAGAAAACAACTAAAAGACGACATTGCTCAAGATAAAGCCCACTGGTGCATCAATAATCTTATTAAATAGTATAGTTGTTTAAATCTGACTGTTGCTCGAATCACTATATGCATATAATAGTTTATTTGTAATAAAAATCAATCATATGCAATGTGTTGGGCTAGTCCAGGGAGATACACTACACTAATAATGAATTTACAAGCTCTTTTTGAAAGAGTGCAATCAAAAGTTACATACACCGTGCATCCAATCTAGGACATATAAAGTATATGAAGGTAATGGTGTCTGCAGGCTCGAATACCAGATAATCCTGTAGCTATCATTCAAATAACCATGGCATGATCCATGAAAACGGAGAGGGCCATATACACTCTCCTCGCAGAGAATCAGTTCCCATAGTCACAGCCCTCAAAGAGCCCCTTGATATCACCAAGCAGGTTGGTCAACTCACAAAAGAATGCAACCTCAGCTCTGAGAACCCGATAGCAAAAGGGCCCATGTCCCTTCTGATCATGCATCCGCCACAGAAAGGTCATGGGCGTAGATTCTCGGATATCAATCACAAAGGGGGCCTTGCTTTGTCCATTCATCCTTCCAAAACCTGAAAGAACTGGCATTCCCACCAATGACCTCAAATGTATCCTAACCTCTAGCAACACTGAACAGATACCACGTTAAAAACTGGAGGGGGTCAAGTATCTCTCGCTGCAATAGATAGACTTGAGTTGACTCTATATGTTACACTAGGCAACAAATCAGATCGATAGTGTTAGATTTATTATATTTACATTTATGTTTGTAACCCTTCGGGTTTCGTAACTCTTCGAGGGTATTTATGCATTTTTCCTCTTGTATTCTCTAGGGTTTTCTCTATATATAAGAGATTCTAGCCCTATGAAATAAACAATTATTTTATTTCTCTTCTCCACATGGTATCAAAGCGACGGTCCTAGACCAGAGCCTAATACCCAAAACCCGCCACCACCACCAGCCCTCTTTCCTGCAGGACTCTTCTCTCATCAAGGGGTCCCGTAAGGCAGTCCGAACCCCCAACGGCACCAGCCGCCTCCTCCGGCGGCACCTAAAACACTGCCCGAGGATCCAGCAGCTCCAATCGCGCCTCATGTGATAGTCATATCATCAACATAGACAGCAAGAATGACCGTGCCAGTAGACCGTCGTCTAACAAAGACAGAGTAGTTAGATGTTGTCCTCTGAAAGTCAAGTGTGTTGATCTCTGTAGTGATCCTATCAGACCATGTCATGGGGCTTTGCTTCAGGCCATAAATGGTCTTGCGTAGTCGACATACATGCTCCCCTTCGACACACTAGTAACACTACTACAGCTGCTCTGGCTACTCCTTCAGGTACAGTAGTCAACTCTGTTGTCACTCCTGCTCCGGCTTGGATTATTGATTTCAATGCCTCTACTCATCTGATTGGAGAAGGTAGTCTGCTCACCTCCTCCGCACCATCTACCTCTGTGAAGTCAGATCGAGTCGCTAATGGAACTCAATCACTGATTATTAGTGTTAGAACTATGGAATTCTCTTCCAAGCTCCGACTTTCTGGGGTTCATCGTGCTCCCGATTTTCCTCTTAGCTTGTTGTCAGTTGATAAGCTTTGTGTTGAGCTTCATTGTCATGTGATATTTACTGAGACTTGTTGCTATTTCCAGGATATCTGGACGAAGCAGATTTTTAGTGGGGGTCAAGAGAAGAATGGTCTATATTATCTTGACATACCCTCGAACTCCAAGTTTGTTGGTGATGCGTCCATCTCCGAAGACTCTATTCTATGGCATATGCGCCTTGGGCATCCCTCTGTCAATGCTATCTTCATGACGTTTCCTGAACTCTTTACTCTGAAGTGTGAGGCGTGTGAGTTCGGGAAATACCATCGAGCTTCTTTTCATGTTCGAACCGAATCTCGTAATACTACTGATTTTCATCTTGTTCATTATGATGTTTGGGGACCTTGTCTGGTCCGTACATTAAGTGGTCGTCGTTATTCTATAGTTTTTGTTGATGATTGTAGTCAATCTTCTTGGGTATAACGAATAAAGAAGCGTTCGGAGATTAATCAAATTGTCAAAAATTTCTTCAATATGTTAAAACTTTCTTTTCTAGCACTGTTAGAATCAAGATCGCTTATACTGGAAATGCTCTTGAGTTAACCCAACATGACTTGACCTTTTCTTTACGTCCCAGTGAACTGTTCACTAAACATCTTGTCCATATACCTCACAATAGAATGGTATAGCTGAGAGGAAAATCCGACACTTGCTAAATATTGTCAGATCTCTTCACAGTCAAATGAGTCCTAAGTAGTATTGGAGGGATGCTATCCTTACTGCAATTTATCTCATCAACCATGTTCCTTCATATGTTCTCGGAGGGGGGACTCCATTTTTCTTACCTTACCCTACTGAGTCTTCTTTTCCCATACATTTGCAATTTTTTGGTTGTATTGCTTTGTCCATAACTTTCATGCATATAACAAATTATCCTCGTATGCCATCAAATGCAACTTTCTTGGGTACTCTTGTATCCAGAAACGCTATCGCTGCTATGATCCTATCAAGGTTGCAAAAGTCGGTAGTCAGTACTCGGTCGGTTGGCTCACTGACTAAGGACTAATCGACAGTCGGACGACTAATCATATTTAGTCGGACTTTAATCGGCTTTGAATTTTATGATTATTTAAATATATAACTCATTTTTATACATATATTTACATAGATTTTGTACATTTTTATACTATCATAATAAAATAAAAAAGTAATTGAATTTAAATAAAACGCTGAGCATATTATAATAAGTTTGCTTATAAAAAAATCAAAACATATAAGAATATAGTATCTCCAAGTAAAAAATTGGTCACCTAATGTACCTAGTCGGAATTAGTCAGTACTCGGTCGGCCACCCCACTGACTAGACTAGTCGGACCTGCTAGTCGGGCCAGTCGGGCGACTTTTACAACCTTGGATCCTATTGGGCATAGATACTGTGTCTGTTGATGCCAACTTCTTTGAGCAGACAAGTTATTTCATACAGATTGTGAGTGGCATTCCTCTGGACCTCCCTCCTCCATCAATCATCTATACTCGCCAGCATACCTTTATACCTTCTACACCAGTGTCTATACCTTTGCATGTTTCTTCTATGCGAGATGATATAACTACTTCGAGTGCTCTCACCATTGTTGCTCCGGATGTACCTGAGGAGCTTCATATAGCTCTACGCCAGCAAAAAAGGCAATATACGTATAACCCCATGTCACATTTTACTTCTATCGATAGTTTATCTAGCTGAGACAAGATATTTGCATATGCTCTGAATGCTATTTCTGATTCAAGAGATCATTTCAATGCAATGCAGGATCATGGTTTGCGACATGCCATGGATGAGGAGATGGATGCACTTACCTCTCGGGCACGTGGGATCTTTTGTCATGCCCCTAAGAGTTTGCATTGTAGCTTGCTGATGGATTTTCACGATCAAACAGTCGCCTGATGGTCTATTGACATGTCGAAAGCTAGACTAGTTGCCAAAGATTTCATACAAACCTTTAGGGTTGATTATTTTGATACTTTCTCACCCGTTGCTAGAATGGGGTCGATATGTACCATTCTCTCTGTTGTTGCCAACAAGGCTTGGCCTATTTACCAACTTGATGTGAAGAACACGTTTCTTTATGGTTACCTTGAGGTGGTCTACATAATGCAACCATCGGGGTATGAAGTCGAAGGGGAGAATGTAAGTCGACTACACAAGGCCATTTATGTCTTGAAGCAGAGCCCCAAGGCATGGTTTGGCAGGCTCACTCCAGAGATCAACGCACTTGGCTTTCATAGGACAACATCTGACTGCAATGTCTTTGTTAGACGACGGTCTACTGGCACGGTCATTCTTATTATCTATGTTGATGATACAATTGTCACAGGAAATGATGTAGACGATATTCATGAGACCAAGACCTTCCTCCAGAAGATCTTTGTCAAGAAAGACATCAGCCAACTTCGTTATTTTCTTGGCATTGAGGTAATATGCACTACATAGGGGCTCCATCTTTCACAGAGAAAGTATTACCTCGATATTCTAATTGAGGCAGGACTACCTAGATGCAAGCCAACTGACATTCATGCTAAAACATTCAGCATTTACTGATTCCATGGAAGGTCGTATCGGTCATATATCGACGATATATCGCCGATATATCGGTATCGAGAGGTTGGAGGTATCGAAATTGGAGTGTGTATCTTTTTACAGTGATATCGGCGATATATCGCTATATCGGCCCATATCGATCAAAATGAATGGATTCAGTACAAAAAACAGGATATCGACCGATATCGCTGATATTTCGTCGATATCCCTATATATCAATGCTATTATTCATGCAAGCTTGATTCCACTACCTATCTAGCTACACCTAGCATTAAAACAATCTATGATTTATATACTTTATTCCGGGTCGGGGGCGCTGCCCATGCACCCCCGCAAGGGGGGGCCAACCTGGGCCCCCCTAGCCCCCCCAGGCTCACTGATCGGGCAGCGAGAACCCCGTACTGGTAGGGTATGGTGCGACAGGAGGGTGCATACAATGGTTCTTCAACTTGGTGTATATTTACAAGTTATTTCATGTTGTAAAACTTGAATGAAATCCATTTCCAATATTTATAAATCAATTCTTCAAAAAAATCTATAAGTCAAGAATCAACATTAATATCGATATGTTCGAAACGATCGATATATGCAATATAAGCTTTATAGATGATCGATATGTGTGATCTAAGAGTATATTTGTAAGTTATTTAGTGATCTAAGAACTTGGATAAACTCCATTTCCAATATATATATATATAGGTCAACAACTATCAGTACCGTCGTATTGATATATGCGATATAAGGTTCATAGATGATCGATATGTGTTATCTAAGAGAGTAAGAGTACATTTGTAAATTATTTAGTGATCAAAGTACTTGGATGAACTCCATTTTCAATATATATAGTATATCAACAACTAACAATATCAGCGATATGTTCGATTTGACCAATATGTGCACTATAAGAATCATAGTCCTCATAAATGATCTATATATATTTTCTAGGTGTATATTTATAGTATTTCATGTTATAAGAACTTGAATGAAATCCATTTCCAATATTTATAAGTCAAGAATCAATATTAATATCGATATGTTCGATACGACCGATATGTGTGATGCCGATATGTGCAATATATGGTTTATAAATGACCGATATGTGTGATATAAGTATTAATTTGCAGGTTATTTGTTGGTTTGATATCTTGGAAGATGTTAATTTCTAATAAATGACAAAAAAATTGGCTTTTTTGAACCATTTTTGACATTTCCATCGATATCGTCGATATATCGGCGATATATCCCGATATATCCTTTTTCGGGCGGACCGAATACAGAAGCTTAGTGGGAAAATTGCTTTATCTCACTGTTACTAGGTCAGATATATCATATGGCATGAGCAAAGCCAGCCAATATATAAAGAAGCCTCTTTACAATAACTGACAGAAAGTTCTTTTGATCATTTGATATTTTAAGGAATCTCCCAGACGTGGACTCTTCTATGGGGTGACTGGGCACACTAATATCTCCGCCTATACAGATTTTGACTATGCTCGCTCTCCTGAGGATCGTCGATCTACTACAGGATACACCATGATTGTTGGGAACAATCTTGTCACTTAGCGAAGCAAGAAGCGTACAGTGGTCTCCAGATCCAGTGAGGAAGCAGAATATAGGGCAATGGCTCAAGCCACCTATGATATCACATGACTTGTCTCTTTCCTAACAGGATTTGGCATATCAGTTGCCACTCATGTACCCTTAAACTGCGACAACAAGTATGCCACATACATCACCACCAATCCAATTTTCCGTGAGCAGACAAAACACATTGAAGTTGATTACAATTTCATTCATGATGCAGTGCGAGCGGGATGAATCAGCACTCCGCACATCTCCAAGGAACTTCAACTTGCAAACATCCTTACAAAGGCTCTTCCAAGGAAGTGTCTCATGTACTTAGTATCCAAGCAGGGCATGATCGACAGACATGCTCCAACTTGAGGGGGAGTGTTAGAGTTATTATATTTACATTTATGTACGTAACCTTTCAGCTTTCGTAACCCTTCGGGGGTATTTATGTATTTTCCTTCTAGAACTCTCTAGGGCTTTCTCTCTATATAAGAGACCCTAACCCGATGGAATAAACAACCCATTCGTTTCTCTTCTCCACAATTAGCATTATCCAGATTCTAAGCATCCACTTTAACAGTAGGGTTTTGTTCATTACTTAGAGTCGTTGAACACTGAAGCCCCAAGAATTTATTGGTATCATCACCATTTCCAAGTCAACCAAAGGGATGTCACCTTAATCATGCTTTGAACTAGACCAGATGAAGCACCTCATTATTGTTTCCCGTCTATGACAAACGTCGGCTGACACCATTCCAATCGAAAGGTAGGATATAAGAGTAGCGAAGCTTGTAAAGATCGTCCGACTAGGGTGACTAGTTGGTCCGATTAGTCGAGTAGGGAAGGTAGCCCACTTGACTAGGCCTAGTCGGTCAACTCGACTAGTTTGCCTAATCGACCACTTAATCGGTCGAGTTTTTAATCCCATTTGACTAGATCCAGAATCCCATTAGTGTTAGCCCGATTACACATTTATGAGAATAAGGGCTTATTGTCCGCCAATAAGTGTGTTCTCACTTATCCCTAACACCCGATATTTCTAGTCGATTTCAGGTTGCCCCCAACCTCTCCTCCGTATTATCCATCGTTGCCTGCCTCTCCTTCGTGCCATCGAATCTGTCACAACACCACCAGCAGCCCTCTCAAGAGCACACCTCCTCTCCTCCGGCCCTCTCCAGCCCACATCGCGAGCTAGGTCAAGGTCTTTTTATTGCTTTTTTACGCTATTTTTTTATTTTTATTTGCTTCACTTATTCGAACTTGTATATTATAGTTAGTAACTTGGTATTCATTGTTGGTTAGGAGTTACTAACTTAGTATATCATTGTTGGCAACCTAGTATACCAGGTTCCCTCTTATGTTTTATGTTATTCCATTGTATATCACGTTTATATTGTGTATTAGTTCATGTTATTATGTTGTATACTTGTATATTTAGTATTTCATTGTTAAAAACTTGTTTATATTTTATGCAATCATGTTGTACTAGGAAGTTTATATACTACTCCCAATATAAATGGATCCGAATACCAAAATCAAAATTCGCTTCGAACGAGAGGACGCACCGACTCCCCCCTAGCCACCTCCCCTCTGAGGCTCACTAACTGGGTAGCTAGACCACCATGATGGTAGGGCATGGTATGGCGGTGAGCTTCAGCCACCCTTCTTGGGGAGGGTGCAGAATACGATTCTTCAACTGGGTTCAGTAGAAACGGGTGATTAGGATTTAAGGCATATCAACGGTTTATGCTATTCAGTTTTGTATTATTGTCAATGCGAATGATATTGATTGGTCTCAAGGCCGAGTAAATTGAGGAGGGTTACGTGTTAAGTTGCTGACATCCAGCACAAGAGAGACAAATTCCTAAATAGGGCTCTTTTTAAGAACACTATTTAGGAATTTGTCACAAAACAGTTTGGATCTTTACAACATTGATTTAAGCAAACATTTAGATTTCGTCAGGACGTTCCCTATTAGCGACGTGTTGTGTCACATGAATACAATGAGAATTTGGCAGGGGTCGCTACATCGCTAGCCGGATGCAGTTCAAAATTTGCACGGGTTCTCGCATGAGGAACGCAAAAATAAGCTAAATCTGTTGCATCGTCGCCCGGATGCAATCCAAAATCTACAACGGTTCTCGCATGATGGACACGTACGAGTAAAGAAGTTAGTCCAAAAGAGGTTACAAAGGTAGTTGGAATATTGGTACTTTGACTGGCAAATCGATGAAGATAGTAGATACAATTGAAATAAGGAAGTTTCAAATACTATATCTCCAAGAGACAAAATGGGTTAGAGAGAAAGTAAGGAAGATCGAGAAGACATGCTTTAAATTTGGGTATTCACGTAAAGATAAGGGTAGAAATGGTGTTAGAGTGGTTGTTCATAAGGATTTGAAGGATTGTGTGGTTGAGGTGCAAATATTCGGGGATCGAATTATTTTGCTAAAAGTGTTGCTCAAAGAAGAAATTCTGAATATCATCTCAGTTTATCCACCACAAATTGGTTTAGATGAAAAGATAAACAAGCTTTTTGGAAGGATTTGAATAAGATTGTGCAAGGAATCCCACAAAGATAGATGATTTGTTTCGGTGGAGATCTTAATGGACATGTAGGAAAGGAAGCTTCAGGATAAGCTAGTATTCATGGAAGACATCGCTTCGGGATAGAATTGAAGAGGGAAAGGTTATCTGGATTTTGTAATGGCTAATGATCTTTTCATAGCAAATACTCTCTTCAAGAAGAGGGAGGAGCATTTAATTACTTATAAGAGTGGCTCGACTAAAACACAGATAGATTACTTTGCGTTGAGGAGAAGAGATCGGTTGTGTTGCAAATACTGCAAAGAAATCCCAGGAGAGAGTTTAACCATCCAACATCGCTTGTTAGTCATGGACGTGTAAATAAAAGGGTTGGTAAAGAAAAGGAGGGTTTTCAAGATCACTAGAACTACATGGTGGAATCTTCAATTAAAGCAATCGAGCTTCAAGGAGAAGGTTTTAGAAAAACTTATATTGGGGTTGTAAAGGAAGTGCAAACGAGATGTGGGAGGCGATACCATCTTATCCGAAGGATAGCCAAAGAGATGCTACGCGAGTCAAAGGGAGGAACTCCAGGCCAAAAGGAGGCTTGGTGGTGGAGTGGAGGGGAGCAAGAGAAGCTCACAATTAAAAAAGCATGCTTTAAAGCTGTCTGAAGATAGAACATATGAAACTATCACAATAGCATGTCAGTTGATAAGCTTATCAACTGACAGCAAGCATGCTTCAAAATAGCGAAGTTAGAAACTATCACAATAGCATGTCAGTTGTTAAGCTTATCAACTGACAGCAAGCATGCTTCAAAATAGCGAAGAATGAAGCAAAGAAAGTTGTAAGCGAAGCTAAGTCGAAAGCTTTTGAAGTTTTGTACAAAAATCTCGACTCTAAGGAGGGCCAGAAGGATATATTTAGGTTGGCTAAAGCAAGAGAAAGAAAGATCAATGACCTTTCTCAAGTGAGATGTAAAGATGAGGAAGGTCACGTGCTTGTTACTCATATGGATATAGAGACAAGATGGAAGCAGTACTTCCATACGTTTTTCATTGGGGAAGGAAATAGAGAGATCGTAGGAGATCTAGCATGTAGTGAAAGTTAGTTGAATTGTGCAAGCTATAGGCAAATATAAACAAAGGAAGTAGATGAGACTTTGATAGTTAAGAGACCTAGGAAAGGTGTACGAGTTGATGACATTTATGTAGAAGTTTGGAGAGTTTTAGGTGATCGTAGTTTGACTTGGCTTACAAATTTATTCATGTTATTTGGCAAAGCAAGAAAATGCCTGAAGACTAGAGGAGAAGCATCGTGGTGCCTCTTTACAAGAACAAATGAGGCATTCAAAATTTTCAAATTACATAGGTATCAAGCCGGTGACGAGTCACACTATGAAAATTTGGGAACGTGTAATAGAAAGAAGGTGGAGGCAAGATTCCAAAGTAAAAGAAAAACAATTCGGATTCATGCCAGGTCGCTCAACTATTGAAGTCATCCACTTGTTGAGGAGAACAATGGAGATTTATAGAGTAAAAAGGAAGAAACTCCGTAAAAAGGAAGAAACTCCATATGATTTTTATTGAGTTGGAGAAGTCTTATGATTCCGTCCCACGAGAGATATTATGGAGAGTTTTGGAGAAGAGACAAGTATATGTCCTATGCATTAACCTCATAAAAGAAATGTATGTAAGGGCCCCATCTTGTGTAAGGATACAGTCTGGGAAGACTGACTATTTTGACATCAACATTGGTCTGCATCAAGGTTCAGCATTATGTCCATTTCTTTTTCTTTGATTATGGACGAGTTGACAAGTCACATTCAGGATGAGATACCTTGGTGTACCTTACTCATTGATGATATTGTGTTGATTGATGAGACTGGAGATGGAGTAAATGAGAAGCTTAAGGTATGGAGACATGCATAGAGACTAAAGGATTTCGTATAAGTTGGGCTAAGATTGAATATATGGAGTGCACTTTTGATGGGAGCAATGGTAAAGGAATCGAAGTGAAGATTGTTGACGATAATATTTAGAAGAAAGATTATTTTAGATACTTGGGATCAATTTTGCAACATGATGGGGAAATTGATGGAGATGTTACTAATATAATAAATGCAGGTTGGCTAACGTGGATAGGAGGAGCCTCTATTGTTCTTTGTGATAAGAAAAATCATTTGAAAATGAAAGGAAAGTTTTACAAAGCAGACGTGAGACATGCTATGATCTATGGATCTGAAGGTTGGGCTGTGAACCACAGACATATGGAGAGAATGACAGTAGCGAAAATGAAAATGCTAAGGTGGATGTGTCAACACACAAGTAAAGATCAGATTCGGAATGATGCAATAAAAAGGAAAGTTGGTGTAGCTCTGATCGAGGATTAGGTGCGAAAAAATCGCTAAGGTGGTTTGGTCATTTTCAAAGGGGGTCAGGTGATGAACTGGTGAGGAGATGTGAGTTTTGGAATGTTGAACCGGCTAAGAGAGGATGGGGAAGTCCCAAGAAGTGTTGGAATGAGACTATACGGAGGGATTTTAGTATTTTGGATCAAAGACCGAGAATGACCCAAGATAGATCTGAATTGGGGCAAAGAATCCACATAGTCAACCCTATTTAATGAGGGAGAAGCTTTGTTGTTATCAAGGTTCAGAAAGTCGGTATGCGGTATTCGTTCGGTCAGGTGGTCTGAAGCGAGTAAGCGGGCAGGCGGAAGTATATGTGGACTATGCAGTTTCTATTATTTTAATCAAAAAATGCAATATAATAATAAATTCAAATGCTAGACATTTTATATTAAAAAAGCATAAAATGTAAGTATTTTAATGTGAAGATTTTCAACCCAAGGTCGAAAGCATTTCCAAAGTTGTCTATTTAGATAAAAGAGTGGATCATAAGATTCATAACAAAATATCTATGAATGACAGCTCAAAAAAGGTTCATAACAACTCAAAAAAGATTCATGGTTCATACACAAATAATCAAACTCCTAATTTAAATCATCAAAAACAACAGGAGGAATTTCATCATCACTAACAGTGTCTGAATCCGTGATAAATTCTTCTTCCTCCTCCACACTTGGTAATGAATCCATGTTCCTTTGGCTCCTCCTACGCTGCACCAATTCATCTGCTCCACTTGCCTCGACCACCAAGCTCCAAGTTAGTCCTGAGCCTTGAAACACCTCTTCTTCGTCGTCCTCTTGTCCGATCCACTCATTTACATATGTCCTATCCTTAGAAACAAATGGGTCTCTTCCCTTATGAGATTGTTGCTCCCTCAATTTTGAGTTAAATTTCACAAAAATCAAGCCATTCGTTTCAAGTTTATTCCTCTTCTTGGTTTCAATCTGCAATGCAAGTATTCAATGTTAATTGATTAAACAAACATTAGTCTAATCAATAATTGTAAATCCTAAATGTGGTAGCCTACCACTGCAAAAGAGCTCCAGTTCCTCTCACATCCAGAAGAAGAGAGTGTTAGCTTCAATATCTTCATTGCCATCGCCTTCATGTATGGCGTCTGACCACCAAATAGAGACCACCAATTAGCTAGAAGGAAAATTAAAGGCATCTCCTTATTCTTTTCATGTACTTGAAATATGTATAAAGCATATATTAGAAATGACACATGCTACTACCTGCATCGAACACATCTTCTTTGATGGATCTCAACTTGATAGCAAGGGGTTTTCCAAATGCACCTTCTCCATTTTTGTAAAGAACCATTTCTTTTGTTGTGACGACATCTTGAACGTCCTAATCAGGGTAAAATATCTCCAAGCAATACAAAAATCCATTTATGACAAAGCTATCATCAGAAATAGCTTTATCATCATCCCCACTTTATCATCATCCCTATAGAAATAAAAGGGGTTGAGATAATAAGCTGCAAGGTGAAGCGAACTATCTAACCTCCCTCTCGACTTTGAATCAGTGGCATCAACATACAGCTTCTATGAATGCTCAACGTCTTTAAAAAGAATCTTTATCTCCTTCTTTGCATCTTCAAGCCCTGCATACACAAAACTCAATGACGGCCTCTGATCACCATCAACAACACACAAGAGACGAACGAGCGAGGAAAAGATCTTCAAGGTTAAGCAAATTTGGCTCCAAAATGTTGTACTAAGGACAATTGATCCATCAATTTCACTTTTCTTTGTCCTGGACCACTTGCACTCTCTCCATTAATCAGAAGAATACATCAATCTCAGCTTCTCTTTTTTTTCAAAAACACTTTGTAGCGTGAGAAAACAAGTGGCAAATATTGTTTGCCCCGGTCTGACTATCTCACCCTTTTGGGTAAAGTGTCGCATTAAGTTGAGCGTCTTTGCATGGTTGTAGATGAAAATAGTCAGTGTTCTAGCTTTTGCTACGCAATTTTTGACCTTCGCCTCCTTTCAAATTTCTTCAAGCATGAGATCTATACAGGGAGCAGCACAAGATGACCAAAATATATTTGAATATTTTGTCTTGAGGAGCCTCCCAGCCGCCATATTAGCAGAGGCATTGTCAGTCATAATTTGCATAGCATTGTCCACTCCAACCTCCTTGATGCAATCCTCCACCAACGAGGATATATATTCAGCAATATGTGCGTCGGCTAAAGCATCAACAGACTTCAAAAAACATGTGCCCAAGCTGCAGTTAACGCACAAGTTCACTATTCTTCTTCCCCTCATGTCAGTCCATGCATATGTCATAATGGAACATCCACTTTTCTTCCATGCATCCATGTGCCCTTTCAAAAATTCTTTTATTTCTTCCACTTCATCCTTCAACAAAGGCTCTGCAATTTCATAATAAGATGGAGGCTTGTAACCGCTTCTGTATTGGCTAATTGCTTCGCACATGCGTATGAAGGAGTTCTTGGTAGCCACGTTGGAAGGGATATCACATTCATAAAAGAATTTAACTACATATTTGTTGACACGCTCACGTTCCTCCTTGGCTAGTGTTTCCTTGATAACGGATTGGCGCATTGTGCCAGATGTCCCAATTTCATCGTCAGATGATCATGGTCTTTTCCCTGGACATGTTCCTTCACATGGTATCGTGGAAGAGCATGTCACTCTAATAACCACCTCCTCTCTCATTTCTTTCAAAGTGATAGCTTTCTCGTTATTCTTCTTCCTAATTCCCTCAACGTAATCACGTATCTCCTTATGCACTTCAGAATCCACCTTAGACATGATCATGGCCTTAAATTTCAACGAAATTCCGTCGAATTTCTGTCGAATATCGATATCCGGTCGAAATCGAAATTCGACCGAAATGACCGAAATGACTGAAATATGGGGGTCCTAGTACAAAAAATGACCGAAATGACCGAAATTTCGGTCGAAATTCCACCGAAATTCCGTCGAAAGTCTGTTTTGGTCGATACCGAAATGGTGACCGAAACCGACATTTAAGGCCTTGGACATGATTTGCAATTCCCTTTGATGTACCAAGGTGTTGTTTCATTCGGTTAATTCCACCTTTCAAGACCTTACCACACAAGTGACAAGTTACGGAATTCGGATCCGTCTTCTCCATAAGATACGCATATTTCCATCCCGGATCGGTAGATCCAGGTGGAGTAAAAAACACATGTTACGCAACATGTATTGGTTCTGAATCCATGATAACCTAAATTCATGGTAAAATAGTTAATAAACTAAAATTGCACTTATAATATAAGAAAGATAGGGACATAATTGCGTTTATAATATTTTGTAGAAGTAGAAGTGTAAAATTTTCAAAAGATACCAGAATTAAAGAAAAAATCCAAAGTATTCATACAACCAATGAAAGAAGATGCCCAAGAATAAGATATCTAACCATTGATTTTGATGGTCTTCAATTAGAATACTGCTGAAAAATACACACATACGTGTCCAATGAACAAAACTAAAATAGCTAAGCAAGATAAAGATGGAGGTTCATACTCAAACCCAAGGAGCTAAAGCTAAGATGTTCAACACCAAGACAAATAATATAGTTGCATCAATTTATGAACGCAACAAAATCTGTGTCTTTCCTAGCTTACTATCTCTGCCCAATCCTTATCAGTTGTGTATATGTATTCACATTAAAGGTTCATCTTCCAATCTAAGCATACTTAAAATCACGAAAATAATACCAAGATTAAGTGGTCGTGTGCCGTCCAATGATGAAAGTTTCATATATCCATTTAAATGATTTGTTGGTTGAGAGTGCTAGTGTCTCTTCATCCGAAAATCATAGTTCAAATCTCACCAATTAATCGTTATTAAAAAATATCATACTTCGATGTAAGAATCCAGAGCAGCAAAAAATGCTTAATTAGATTGTTTACTTCGATGTAAGAATCCAGAGCCTGCATCGCGGAGAGAAAGCGGCGGAGGGAAAGAGCGCAGAGGAGCAGCTTGTCTCGCCTCGCAGACTCGCGGTGAGAGAAAGCAGAGGAGCAGCCTGCCTCACCTCGCGAACTCGCGGAGGGAGAGAGAAAGCAGCATGTGTCGCAGACTCGCGGTGAGAGCGCAGAGGAGCAGCCTGCGTTGCGGTGAGAGGGCGAAGGAGCAGCATGCCTCGCCTTAGCGATGGCGGAGGAGAATCTCCCTTCGCTAGGGCTTTTCTCACGATGGCGAAGGAGAAAAGGGAGGCGCGTAGGGTTTCTTTTGCGAGAGGGTATTATGATGTTTATGATTTTCAGAAAAAAAAAATCCAGCAATTTTGAGGGAGCTCTATTACAAATTTGGGCGCATATGTGGCCGCATATGCGGCATACTCGAGCCGAATATGCACTTTGAGCGCCTTATGCACGCATATGAAATACTCGGGCCCTTGGTTACCCGAGTACGCATATGCGACCGCATATGCGGCCGCCTAGGCCGCCTTTCTGATCGTTGGTTGTTATTGTATTCATTCACTGCTAATGATATTTGTAGAAATAGCTTCGACTCTTTATAGTTGTTTTCTTATTTCTCTCTTTTATGTAGACGTTTATGTAATTTACCCTCAAGACCTCTCCCTATATAAGAGAGCCTAGGGTTATTCTATGAATCATAACAGTGACTCCCTTCTTCTAACATGGTATCAGAGCCACCCTAGGGCTCCATACCCGTCGCCTCTCCCTTCCCCACCCGCCGCCCCTTTCTCCTACTCTCGTCGAAGCCATCTTGGGCTCCCATCGGCTGCCAGCAGCCCTCGCCAACCCCCAGCCAGGGGCCTCCAGCGGCCTCTGCCGCCTCCAGCGGTCTCCGCTGCTCCTCCCGAGCAGCCCCGTGCCGCCGCCAATCACCCACCGGCGGCCACTTGCCTCCAGCGGGTGACAAAGTTGGGAGACTTCTTCGTTCAAGGAGCAGCATGGGTTTCCAGCATCGGCACGAGTTGCAGAGCATTCACAGTCTCCATTACCATCTACTGCAGATCATAGGTTTGACGAGCTTGTGGCCCGTCTACGTGATATAATGCCACATTCTTCTGGTGATCCTTCTGGTAGCTTTTCTGACATTGCAGCCACAGGCTCTGCCAGTTCTTCCGCTGCAGCAAGTAGCTCAGGTAGTTCATCATCACACATTCATTCTCATGATATATCTGACTGGGTTATAGACTCCGGAGCTACACATCATCTTTGTCGAGATAGGGGACGACTACAGGCCTACATGGATATTCCACCCGGCCGCTCGGTACAGATTGCAGATGGTACCCACTCACCACTTGTTGGACAGGGGGAGGTTTTCTTATCTCCCACTATGCAGCTACAGAATGTGTTACATGCTCCTGCGTTCTCACTGAATTTGCTGTCTATCAGTCAAATTACAAAGGATTTGAATTGTCGTGCTATTTTTGACCCGTCTTCTCTCATTTTTCAGGACATACTGACGGGCAAGGTGATTGGTTGTGGCTCTGAGCAGAATGGTTTATATAGGCTGGTTCGGGATTCCTACGCTGGCATCTCCTCTCACTCCGCTGGACCAGTCTCTCCTTACATCTGGCATCTTTGATTTGGTCACCTTCCGATCCAGAAAATGCGCCATCTTCTGCCCCAGATCTCTCCAAGTCCGTCGTTTCGCTGTGAAACATGTCAGTTGGGCAAGCATCATAGGTCGAGCTTCCCAGGTCGTCAGAGTCGGAGCAGTAGCTCCTCGTTTGAGTTATTACATATAGATATTTGGGGTCCGAGTCGTGTTCCCGATCACCAGGGGCACAGGTTTTATCTAGTTGTCGTGGATGATTTTTCTCGTGTCTCTTGGGTATTTCTTTTGAAGAATAAATCTGAAGCAGGCGATGTTATCAAAAATTTGGTTAATGAAGTGCAGAATGTGTTTTCTTCCTCAGTCAAATATGTTCGAACTGACAATGCCCTAGAATTCTGTACACGCTCTCTTTCTCTTTTTCTTTCATCGAAGGGTATCATTCACCAAACCACCTGCGCATATACATCCCAACAAAATGGTGTGGCGGAAAGAAAGCATCGTCACCTATTGGACATTACTCGTACACTGTTGATTCAAAGTTGTGCTCCTATTTCCTACTGGGGGGATGCTGTCCTTACTGCATGCTATCTAGTCAACAGAATGCCGTCCTCTGTCCTTGGAGAGAAGATACCTATCTCTCTTATTTTTCCAGACAAGGAGCTCTTCTCTCTACCGCCACGTGTCTTTGGCGTTGTAGCCTTTGTCCATCGTCTTTCTCCTGGACTTGACAAACTCTCTCCCAGAGCTGTCAAGTGCGTCTTTGTTGGTTACTCCAGAACCCAGAAGGGATACCGGTGTTATGATCCTACAACCAACAGGTACTTTGTCAGTGCGGATGTCACCTTCTTCGAGTCAGTCATGTATTTCTCGCCAGCTGGGGACAGAATGGTACCATCCACCACCACTGATGATATTTTTGTTCCACCACCACCTCCTGTGTCAGCTCCTTTGCCAGCACCACCACCACCGCCACCACCACCACCTCCACCTATTCCACAGCAAACCATATCACCGTTTCCTAACCATTATACGCGTCGGTCAGGTCCTGCTCAGACGACAGTACAGCCAATTACTACGCCTCAGGTATGTTCAGATGATGTTACTACTGACGGGTCAGGTCCGGTACATATGCAGGATGACTCATTACAGGTGGACCCAGATGATGATCTTGATGTTCCGATTGCTATTCGGAAACAGAGAAGGCAGTGTGCTTCCTATCCATTTGCATCACAGGTGTCCTTCCACCGACTCACAGGTGATTTTCAGAAGTTTGCCACAGCTTTGTCTTCCGTGGACATACCACGGACATACCAGGAAGCCTTGAAGAGTGAGTGCTGGAGATTAGCTATGGAAGAAGAAATGGGGGCCTTGCAGTCCCGTGGCACATGGTCTTTGGTCCCTGCACCTCCTGATGCATCCATTGTGAGCTGTAAATGGGTCTTCACCGTCAAATATCATGCAGATGGCACGTTAAGTAGGTACAAAGCACGCTTGGTCGCCCGTGGATTTACACAAACATATGGCGTTGACTACATGGATACTTTCTCTCCAGTGGCACGACACACGACTCTCCGTATTCTCCTGTCTGTTGCAGTGGCTCGTGATTGGAGCATTTCACAGCTTGATGTCAAGAATGCTTTTCTGTACGGGGATTTACAAGAGGAAGTCTACATGCAGCAGCCACCCGGGTTTACTGCTGCGGGGGAGAAGCATATGGTCTGTAGACTTCACAAGGCGATATATGGCCTCAAACAGAGTCCACGAGCATGGTTCCAGAAGCTGTCCAATCTAATTGAGCACCAGGGATTCAAGAGGTCCAATGCTGATCACTCATTGTTTATCCAGAAGTCCTCGGCAGATACGGTTGTCATAATGGTCTATGTGGATGATATTCTTGTTACAGGAGATGATGTTCAGGGCATAGCAAGGGCGAAGGCATTCCTAGGTCGTCAGTTTGTTACAAAGGATCTTGGAACCCTAAGATACTTTCTGGGGTTGGAATTTGCAAGGAATGCACATGGTTTGGTGATGACACAACGGAAGTACATTACTGACTTTCTGGTTGAGACTGGTATGAATGGGTGCAAACCATCAAGCATCCCCATGGACCCCAGCATGAAGTTATATGATAATGATACTGATGAAGTGGATAAGAGGAGATACAGAGAGATGGTGGGAAAACTCCTCTACATCACTATAACTCGTCCAGACATTGCATTTGCAGTTAGCCGGGTGAGTCAGTTTATGGAGCAGCCAAGACAGGTTCACATGGATGCTATACATATGATATTGAGGTATCTGAAGTCTTCTCCAGGCTTAGGGCTACTATTCAGAAAGGGCGCAGACTTATCCATCTCAGCGTGTGCAGACGCAGATTATGCGGGATGTCCCAAGGATAGAAAATCAACCTCAGGGTTTGCAGTTTTTGTTGGAGGCTCTCTGGTATCTTGGAAAAGCAAGAAACAAACGGTGGTGGCAAGATCCAGTGCGGAATCCGAGTACAGGGCAATGGCCCAAGCCAGCACGGAAATGATGTGGGTTCGCTCCGTATTAGAAGATTTACATATAGTTGTACCTCTACCTATGAAGCTTCAGTGTGACAATCAGGCAGCATTGTTCATAGCCAACAATCCAGCTTTTCATGAGAGGACCAAGCATATTGAAGTTGACTGCCATTACACCAGGGACCTGATCCAGAGAGGATTGATATCCACGGCCCATGTTAGCTCAGGAGATCAAACTGTTGATGTGTTCACCAAGCCATTGCTCAGAGGACCTTTTCAGAGATGTTCATCCAAGCTGAGCATGATCGACATCTATGCTCCACCTTGAGGGGGAGTGTAGAAATAGCTTCGACTCTTTATAGTTGTTTTCTTATTTCTCTCTTTTATGTATACGTTTATGTAATTTACCCTCAAGGCCTCTCCCTATATAAGAGAGCCTAGGGTTATTCTATGAATCATAACAGCGACTCCCTTCTTCTAACAATATTAGTTCGAATTTTATCCTACTCATCTTTATGAATGTTAATTTTTTTAATAGATGTGTATTCTTATTTTCTTATTATGTTTTATGAATGTACTATAGTATTGAAAATGTCTAAATCTATGCAAATATATAAGAATGTGTAAAGAAAATTGATTTATATATTTTAAAATAATTAAAAAATCAAAATTGATTGAAGCCTAACGACATCTGATTAGTCACTCGACCGTTGATTAATCCTTAATTAGTGGGCCCGACCGACCGACTATCGATTACTGACTTCTATAGCCTTAAGGGTAGCATAAAGAACATACTTGAAACATCAACTCGAGAGGCAACAAGCCTTCCAATTGGAAATTTCTTGTCGAACTTCTCAATTAGAGGACACCACTCAAAATTCTGCTTCAAAGAGAGTGGGAACACACATACAACATGTAACCCTAAACAACGGCAAGAAAAGAGACCTACCACGGGCATCCATCTCCTGAGAAAGACTACATGAACTAAAGCTGATTTTGTTCTATTAAATTCAAGAATCAAAACTTTTTAAGGAAAAGTTTGTTGCTGAAGAGACACCCACCCAAAAACTTCTATATATTCACATTATCAAACAAAAAATAGTTACAAGGATCAGAAATCCTAGGCTTTTGGTATGTTTTAAAACATTCTCCATGTACATTCTCTCTCCTTGAAATATATACCCATTCCGAGCGAGTCACAAAGACCATAGAACACCCTCCACCCAGATATTGGTGGGGTTACCTCTATGCCCCAGCCATGCAATGGACTCGTAAAACCTAATCTAATCCTAGGTTGACATCGACTCCACATGCATTGTCGTCCAAACCTTCCACAAAATAGAGTATCCAAAGAAGAGATGCCCACTATCCTCCTATGTCGACATGAAGCATTGGCAAGTGCCTCCAGTGCCCAAGAAAATTATTGCTCTTCATTCACCAGTCGCCAGACACCGATCGATCCCATCTCAATAACCAGATGAAAAGTCGTAGTCATGGCGAAACCTTCCATCTCCAAATGTCCCTGAAATGATCCAAAGCAATTCCAGAATCAAAGATCATCTCCAAGTAGAAGGCTATATACGTCTTGCGCACCATAAAATGTCTATCTACCCACGTCTAGTGAGATCTTGTGTCAGAAAGGACCCTAATCTCCTAGAAGACCTCTAAAAAATACAGAAACTCTGCAAAGCTCTAATCTGATAAAGTGGTACAAAATAGAGGAAGCTAGCCACCATCTTCCATGCATTCCTCACTGTACAACTAGCATTGGATGTCAATGCAAGTAGCCAGTGGAAACGAACCCCAAGCGCCCCATGCCACGTCCAAACATCGGTCCATAAGCAAAATCTAGAAGCATCACCAAGAACATGCTTCATGAGTGGAGTTACCAAAGGGAGAATAGATGCCCCTCCACAAATTGGAAGGTGAGTGCTCTAAAGTCAAATAACTCCATAGGGCGGAGACTCCACTCTGCTTCTTGATGGAACGAGGGATGGGTGATGAAGGCGACTGGAGAACGATGGTCGAGAAGCATGGTAGTCAAGGGTGGCTGGTTAGGTGGTTGGCAATGAGGTCGTGGAGGGTGTATGCTTCCACCTGAAAGGGTTGCGTCAACGCTTATCTTGCAATGAATATCAAGGAGGCCCCAGTAGAGTCATCTTCTTATGCTGAGTGGCATGAAGTGTTTCAGGTGATTGACTGTGACTATACTAGTGGGACTGCAGGGAACCAGTGAAGTGACTAGACTGTTGGAGGTTCGGATATCGTAGAAGAACTTGCCCATTGGTACGGTGATTGGGACCATTATGGACAACCTAACCTTTTTTTGAGTCCAACGACAACCTAACCTTGATCGAGTCCTCAACGAAATCTTCTCCAAACAAGACTCTTGCATACATTCAGCCATAACTAGCCTTGGGAAGATTCTTGGTTTGTCATTTGGCGGGGATATTATCCATTTGGAAGAACCATTGATTTATGCTCACAACCTTTCAGAGTTGGAGATATCCTCGTAGCTAAACATGAAGAATTCGGACTAACTGGGGAGAGACATCAAGTTGCGGCGGCCCCAACTTTTGCAAAGGTGCAATGTAGTTTATTCATTACAAAGTCCACACCTTTAAACAACTTCCTTTCCGAGTAAGATATATAGCCTCAGTGGAGGTCATACAGGATTTTGGGATGGTGATTTTGATCATCTCGGATGGCTTGGCGAAGGGAGTTGGGGGTCTCTTTGTCATTGAGAAAATAATTCGAAGCTTTGTGGTTCCACTTTCACCTCCAACTGAGGTGCTCCTCTATTCTCGTAGAGGTGGAATAAGTACCCCCGATCGGCGATGCATGCATGGAATAGAGAATTGTCATGCCTTGTCCAGCCGATCGCATGTTAGATGCATCGTTTCGACTTCCCCAGTTCGATTCTCGGGATGACATAAGCATTTACCATATCAAATCTTGGAGAAAATCATGCACTGGATCTGATATTGTTGCATGCAAGGAGTCACACCCTTCACATAAAGATATTTCTCTTGAAAAGAATAGCGCATGGCAAAAACCTTGCTCTCCCCACTCCCTAAAGTTTTGGTCCTTACCCAAGAGTTCGTTGGGTCGGATCTCGTAAATGGTCGAGAGCTCCCAAGGGGTCTCATTTCACTAAAGAACCATCCAAAACTGGCCCATTTTGTGTAAAGACAGCTAGACTCCCTCGTCAGCATTGCATGGGAATGAGGTCGTCGTACTTGGATGGAACGATCTGTGGAGACTGGGCTTTTGAATAACATACACAATCGATCGATGAAGGCCCAAACCCCAGGGCTTCACGTAGACGGGATCATGATCAGGAAACTGCGGCAGACATAAAATCAGAGTCTTGGAAGAGTCCCTCTGAAATCCTTCTATTGCGGTCTCGAGGGATATGTAAGCAGCAGACTTCCGAGGGAACTTTAAGGTCGTTGGGAGAAAAACATAAGCAGCGATGAGGGAGTTCTCCCTGAAAGATTGGGTCTTTCGACCCACTAGGAGGTGGTTGCCTGGATAGGGTCCTTTGCATTAAACTTGGAAAAGGGCCAGCAACTTCTGTATCAAGGTCAGATCCTAAGAAGGATCTGGTGATATATCTTTGTAGGAGATCCCTAAAGGGAATGGGAAATACCCATAAGGAAGGGAAGCCATAAGAAGGTATTGACCATTTTCTAGTAAGGCAGGCTACCCGTTTCTACATAGACAGGAAGAAAAGCGGAAGGTTGTGGAGAGTAATCTAGGTGGACCATAGCAAGGAAGTGGTTGATTGTCTGGGGTTTTGCTGCCACGGGGAGCTAATTTGATTGCCAAATAAAGATCCTCACATAGAAAGGGAGGGGGTCAAGGAAACATGAGAAGAGGAAAGCAACATGAGATCTGATTCTTGAATGGAGGGCAAACATTGTTATGGTCTACAAAACCAAGATCTCTCATAGACGTGGTTGATGGCATGAAATTGGCGTATAATAGCATTTCACAAGTTAGTAAGGGAGTGCCTCCAGTGATCAGGCGACAGGATGGAAAGGTGACCTCTTTGTGCTGGAGGATTGTTTGATGTGGGGTCACCACTCCTTATATCTGATGTTGCGGCGGGTAGTTGATGGTTGTCGAATTCTCTACACCAATGTCTATGGGCCTATGGATTTATCTGTGTACCGAGAGCTGCTCGATAATCTTTATTTTGTACAAGATAGGTATTCATCATCAGCATGGATCTTAGGCGATGACTTTAACAAGATATTGTGCCTTGAGAACATGCCGGGGATGTGAGGTCATGGGACCCGAACGCTATGATGCTCTCTAGGCTCTGATCGTAGAACCCTAATTAGAGATTGTGGATGCTATAGGTTGTCGCTACACAAAGGAGTTTCACATTAAAATCCCATATTGATCGTTTCCTATTGTTCGTTGATACCATACAACTCTTCTCGTTGGCATGTGCGAGAGCAATTCCATGGGCTCATTCAAACCATATGCCTTTACTTTGGGAGTTAGGTGAAGATGTTTGACCGTGATCCTTCTTAGATTCAAATGGTCTTGTCTTGTCTCTTGGAGAGTGGATTTCGAGATATGGTGGAGGATATCTAGACGAACTGCCACATGGATGGTACTGCTAGTGCCCGCGATGCCTTTAATCTAACAGAGTTCAAAAAACATCTCAAAACCTACAAGAAGATCGTTCACGCGCAATGGCTTGACAGAAGGAGTTGTGCAGAGGGGTGGTCACCAGAATAGACAACATTGGCGACGAGTGTGAATTGATGGTGGAGGAAATAGAAGAGAGAACTAACCATCTTCAGATCATAGTTCATACAAGGTGAAGACCAAAAAGGGGAGGTTGAATGGAGACAAAGATCGAGACAATGGTGGCTCCAAGAGGGAGATGCGAACACCAGATTTTCCCAATCCATGGCAAGTGGACGACGATGCAGGAACTACATTCACTCCATTAAAATTAAAGGGATCATGTTCAAGGGGATGAGCAGGTGGATCATGCATTAAATGCCCATTATCACATGCTAATCAAGAGATCGACTCGGGAAGGGTTGGGATTGGCATGATAAAGGTGTTATTGCATCTCAAAAAATTAGGCAAAAAAATTTGTTACGTAGCATAAAATCAAGGTAGTTGTTTTTCAGTTTAATGTAAATGGATCTCCAAGATCAGACGATTTCCCATTGTTGTTCTTAGAAGGAATTTGGCATGTGGTGAAAGGCGATATCTTAGTGTTTCTTCAGGAATTCAGGACAGACAATTTTGAGATCAAAAGCATTAATAAAGCTCTCCTCTTCCTTTGGCCAAAGCGCAAGATGGTCATGCAGGTGGAAGAATTTAGGCCAATCGCCATCTCTGTTATAGGAAATAGTATATATGAACTTCTTATTTTTATTTTCTGTAATTTTCCTACTTTATTTGCCCTCTAGGATTTCCCTCTATATAAAGGAGCCATATTGCCACAAAATACTCAAGTCATTCATTTTTTCTGTATGGTATTAGAGCGATGGTCCGAGACCAGAGCTCTAGTATCCTTTTAACACCTAAATCCATGCTCACCAGCCCTCTTCAACCTCAGAACTCTCGCACGCACGACCAGCACAACCCTCATTGATCTCTGCGTGCAGCTAACCCAACCCTCAAGACTCGATGCGCGCTGCAGAAGGATTCTTGCGCCCCCGCGGGATCCCCAACAGGATGCAACCCCACGAGGCCCATCGTCGGTGATGCTACCAAGCAACATCTTAGCGACGCTCCAGCAACTGTCGGACATGCACAAAGGCCGCTTGTCGGACATGCACAAATCTCGGACTGCTTCGCTCTTGCCTCCGCCATCATTGACGATTGGCACAGAAATGGAACGAAGGGGGTTCTTTGGAAAATCGATTTTGCTAAGGCTTACGACTCCCTAGACTGGAGATTCTTATGGTCGGTCCTGAGGTCTCGAGGATTCCCTCAGCTATGGATTTCATGGATTCGTCGATGTGTTACAACGGTGTCTTTCTCCCTATACCTCAACGGTAGGCCATCAGGGAGCTTGTTTCAGCCGCAAAGGGGGGTTCGCCAGGGGTGCCCTCTCGCCCCTCTTCTATTTGTGCTAGCAGTGGACGTGCTTCCTCGAATGATTCAAGGCGTATACGAAGCCGGATACACTAAAGGATGCACATTCGGCGACCAGCATATCCCCTTGATCCAATACGCGGACGACACCTTATGCTTTATTGAGGGGGATCAAACGCACTATTCCGGTATGGCTACCACTGTCCATTTATTCTGCGAGCTATCGGGACTCCGCATTAACGAGTCCAAATCCAAATTTGTGCCCTTTGCTCTCTCACCTCGGGAGATAGGGGAGTGCTCCTCCACATTCGGGGCCTCTCTCGGGGCTCTTCCTCTGGAGTACCTGGGACTATCTCTATCTTTGGGCAGGGCGAGGCTACGCGACTATCAGCGGGTGGTGGAGAAGGTCGAGTCGAGGCTGGCGGGTTGGCGCTCGACAATGCTCTCTCGGGGTGGCCGATTGGTGCTCATTAAATCGGTCCTCTCGGCGATTCCTATATACTTTCTAGCATCCTGCGGCTTACCTAAAGGGATTCGGATGCGCGTGGACAAATGCTTGAGGGGTTTCCTTTGGGGCAAGAACGGCTCGACCGGTAGGGGGATGCATCTGGTGGCGTGGACGGACGTTACTCGTCCTAAGCGCGATGGTGGACTGGGAGTTCGGCGCATTGATGTCATGAGGGACGCTTTCCTCCTCAAATGGGTGTCGAGACTTGTAGGGCGCGAGAATGGTTTCCTGATTCAATGTCTCCGCAGGGCGGCAGGTAACGCATATCTCTCCGTTTTTGACGGTCGATCACATAACCATTCTCCCCTATTTTGGCGCGAGGCCTTCTCGGTTTTCAACCGCAACCGATCCCTATTCCGCCCATCCCTTGGCAACGGCTCCTCTTTCAGATTCTGGACCATGGACTGGTCTGGTAAGGGCACTTTCATGAACCTGTTCCCAAGACTTTATGCGCTTGCCAGAGACAAAGATGCATCGGTGGAGGCTTATTGGTCCGACGGCTCGTGGTGCCCCATCCTGGTGGACGCTCTCTCCTCTCAGCGGCTGATGGATTTCTCCGCCATGATGTCCTTGCTCGGGGAGGCCCCTACTCCAGCGGGGGGGCATGATCACTTCTCCTGGAATGACGGTTCCTTCTCCTCGCGGAAGGCCTATGCTGCTCTCCTTCCCAGCGGCGCTCCTCCGGACGAGCTGTTCCTCAATCACTGCAAGCTTATCTGGGCACTCAAACTTCCGGAGAGGATTGGCATTTTCTTATGGATCTTGAGACGGGGCCGTCTTCCTACTCGCGATCGCCTTCTACCGATCTTCCCGAACATGCCCAGTTTGTGTGGGTTGTGCTCCTCCGCGGTTGAATCGGTAGATCACCTTTTCCTCCATTGTGATCTCGTGCGGCCACTTTGGGAGGACTCTTCATGGCTGACTCGTACGTCGATGGTATCGTTTTGGGAGAGCCTTGCTGCATCTGAAAGTCGTTCGCGGACGGAGAGGCTGGCAACGGTAGCGAGAATTTGGTGTATATGGCTGGCCAGGAACAAGCTCATGTTTGCAGGCCAGAGATTTTATTTAGAAAATATTTGTATCGACGCGAACCGCCTGTGTGCGGATTGGTCAATCTGATAATCTGTTTGTATCGGCGGGGCGAATGGTTTTCAGGCTGTGACCATTCTCCCCCACGTATTCTATCCCCTCCCCATCTGTAAGTACCTCCCCCTTTTTTCTTTCAATAAATTGGGGTGAACACCTACGGGTGTCTCCCCCTTTTGGAGTGTCAAAAAAAAAAAACTGTCGGACATGCGCTCGGTGAGTGTGTGATACCTCGAGAAGTGTACCAATGCCCTGTGACAACTTGTTGATCATCGACTCTCTTCTCAAGTCCTGCACAACTCGTTTCGACGCATCCTCGCACTGATTTTGGTGCAGTACACAGTGTTTTAGCCATTAAAATTCAATCTAGTTGCCTTAGAGCATCGATAAGGTTGATGGAAAAGGTTGTGCTCTGAGTATGCATAGACAACCCATTTCCAACATGATCGTGTAGACAGAAATCAGATTGTTCTATCATCCGTTCACATCCTTCCCGGTCTCCTTCGTTCGTCATGACAGAAGACAAGGTTGATATGTACTCATCCCATGCTTTTGGCGCGTTCAAAGGCCTTACTCCTATCGTCAAGATGGATGGGACCAATTATGAACTATAGGCAATGCAGTTCATGACTATTATGAAGATAAACAACCAAGAATACAACCTGACGCAACGTGAACCGACCGACAAGACTAGATCAAATGCTTCATAAAAGCAAAGAATGCATGGCCACATGGTTATCTCTCCGGCAATCTTGCAATGGAGAACACCAACGATATTATACATTTTGACTTCGAAAAAAAAGATATTATGCATAAACCTACTATAAAGGAAACGTGAGATACTCTCACCACCGCATACTCCCAAGCAAAGAATGAGACGAAGATCCTCCAACTCCACTATGACATCATTACAACAAAGCAAGACGGTCGCCATCTCCATGCTTTCTACTCCCGGTTGTGTGGCATGTTCGAGAAGTTTCATAACTACATACCCCTAAGCGCTAGTCCTGAGCAGCTGACGGATTACAAAAACACCACAACATTTAGTATTTTCCTTGCGGCCATTGATTTCCATTATGATGCAGGTGCCTCTATCCCTCCCATGGAGAGGCCTATAGCCGTCTGAGCAGGATTATTGAACCCCTCACCTCTACTACTAGTACCTCCTCTGTTATGATCGCATCTCATGGTAGAAAAGGTTCGGCACAGTTCATAGGGTGTGGTGTCCGCGGTAGAGGAAGTGGTCACCCATACCTGCAGTACACATATTGCAAACACATAGGGCACTCTGAGGATACATGCTATCAGAAGCAAGGTCGCCTTACATCTGCTCGTGTTGCTGAGCAGATTGAACCCATTGCCACTCATGTTGATCAGAAGTATGATGATCTTTTCTCCCGTCTTAAGGAGATTATGGGTCATTATGTCGATTCTACTAGTGCTCCTCTGACCTTATCTGGCATTGTTGCCTCTACCAGTACCTCATGTGCAGATTATGCTTGTACCTGTCACAGTGCAGATATTTCAAAAGGGATCGTGGAATCCAGGGTATTTTATCATCTCTACGATGACAGAGAACAATTCGCATCCTACACTACCATTCGTCCTGGCCATTTTTTAGTCATTGCTGATGGGAGACATTCTCCTCTTATAGGACTGGGAGAAATTCAGTTGAGGCATTCCATGTGTTTGCAGAATATGCTACAAGCATCGAAACTTTCTATTATTTTACCGTCTATCGATCAGATGACCAAGGATCTGAATTATCATGTCATTTTTTACCCCTCTTCTCTTGTGTTTCAGGATATACTCATAAGCAGGGTGATTGGATGCGGCCATATAGCAAGGGGTATCTACATATTGGTCCAGTCTCCATATATCGACAGATCTTCTATTCATATTTGATATGTCTCTCCGTACAAGTGGCACATTTGATCCAGTCATCTTCCTTTGCAAAAGTTGTACAGGACTCTCCCTCAGATCTCATCTCAGACCAGTTTCCAGTGTGAGGCTTGCCAGCTTGGAACCGTGCTAGTTTTTTCAATCATCGGAGTCATAGTAGCAATATTTTATTTGAGTTGTTGCATTTTGATATTTAGGGTCCCCGTCATGTTCTTGATCACTAGCGCACAGGTTCAATCTTGTCAACGTTAATGATTTTTTTAAGACTTTCTTGGATATTTCTATTGAAAAAAGTCTGGTTTTATTATGCAAACATTAATCATTGAAATAAATAATCATTTTTCTGCTAGAGTTAAGTATGTTAGTTCAGACAATGCTTTAGAATTCTGTACTGATCAGTTATCTAAGTTTTTCAATTCTATTGGGATTTTCATCTGACTTCTTTTGCAAATACTTCCCAGCAGAACGGTATTGCCAAGTGCAAACATCGTCAATCTCTTAGATGTTACTAGGACTCTCCCGACATAGTCATGATCCTTACTCTGAGTAGGGAGACGTCCTACCGTGTATCTGCTTCCAGTTTGCCATCATTTCTATGGTCATGACCAAACCATTCATCATTGTATGACGAGGAATAGAAGTTCTTTGCTAGGGCCAATATCTATATATGCCTTCATTTAGCCTTTTCTATGGATGGAAGACAGCTAATCTCTCATCATCCCTGATTTCCGTTCTCAATTCACAAGGCTAAATGTGTTTCTTATATTTGTCTAAGCATATATATATATATATATATATATATCTTTCAACCTTGTTATTCGAACAGCATCTAGCGGTATCAAAGTACGTAGTACGTTAACTGCATCAATAATCCAGCACATTTGGACAAGAATAATACTAGCCTACTCATCTGGTGACATTGAGAGTTTCATTCACTCTGGAAACATTTTCAAAAAGTTTATCAAAAACAAGTTAACTTTTAAGACAATTCCAAATTTTTCCCAGACCGTTGATGTCCAGATGTTTCTCAACTATGATGTCTACTAGCTGAAACATATGACTGGTTGCACGTTCACAAGGATCAAAAGTAGATACCGCACCTAGTGCATGTATCCTACCTAATAAAAAATAAATGCACATATATATAAACTTACCTTCATTGAGTTTGGTGGAAAGCTCTTGCATTTTGCCATCAGCCTCGGCGTATGATACCCTCAGGTGCTCAAGGGCATTCTCAGCTGCCTTCTGTGTTTCTTTTTGCTCCTGAATTTCTTTATTTAAAGTCTTGATCTTTTCTTGAAGCATGTTTACTTGTTCAAAAGCCACTCCATTTCTGATTTCATTTTCTTTGTTCAAAGCTTCCATAGAGGAGAACATTTCATGTTTGAATCCATCAAACTGAGCTTTCAAATAAGCATTTTGAAAGCTCAGATCGAAAACCATTGCAGTTAGTTCATCATAATTATTAGTGAGTCTTGATAAGGAGCCAGAACCCCCATTGCTGACACAAACTTCTGGCAACCCATCTGTCCCGATTATTGATAGGTTATTTAGCCCTTTAACATCTTCACCTGCATTTTCTAATATTCCGTTGTTAATTACACTACGGTCTATTAAGGAAGTGCTTTGATTGCTTTCCCCAGGCATATTCACTTTCTTAGTCTCAGCCTGGACCCCTGGACAAAAAAATGAGAAGAACAATCAGAAACTAAGGCATAATATGCATAAGTCTAGGAGAAACAAGCAATTTCCATAAAATGAAAGAAATATATTAAAAAAAGAGAGAAAGTGAAGAAATCACATAAATCTTTGATGAACAGGACATCAAAAATTTGCCAACGCACAAAAGAGCAATTATTTCTTTTGGAAAGCCAAACAATCTACTAAAAGTAAAAGAAGGAACTTGCACGGCTTCTTTGAATGGTCACAATTTACCTTAGCAAGATCCTTATAGGATATCCCACGAAATCTTATTGGTACAGTTTTCTACTTTTATTGGGAGATCTGCAGAATTTTGGGTTTGGCCTGTAAAAAAATCAAAGAAAACAATAGCAGTGCTCAGTTGCACTCTTCACAAAAGAAATAATAAATAATTACTTGACAGGTACTAACTGTACAAGCCCAAACGAAATGAAGCAAGTACAAGTAAAAATACCAGGGAATATAAAAGAAGACCACAGAAAAGACCTAGGAAAGGGAAAGGACGGTCAACCTCCAACTTCTGCTTGAAGAAAAAGGTCTAGAGAAACGAAAAGGTTAAATCTCTACCCTACACACTAAACAAAACAGTAAGAAAATATCAGATGACAATCAATACTTCTGTTCTCCTAGGCTCTATCGGTATTCGGTAACCTCGTAGTTTGGCATTCTGCTGGAAGAAAAAGAAAAGACAGACATCCTGATGATGTTGATTTGAAGAAATAAAGATCAGTGTTCATCAGCATCAGCGCTCTGACAGCTTTGGATGTGAGAGAGAGAGATGGTAGGTAGCATTGCCTCTTCCATCGTTTTGCTATTAGAAGGCATCGCATCGATCATATAATCATGTTAGAGTTCATGTTGTTGGCGTTGATGGTAGGGAACAGATTGGAGCTTTATTGATGGCACATTATTCCTTGACGTCAAATTTTGTGTATTTTCCCTTAAATGTGAAGTTAACATCGGTGTACCTTCTCAAAAAAAAACACCATTGTACCTTAAATTTGAGAATTTCCCAAGATGAGATGGCTTCAACATCACCATTAATTTCCCCATCATGTTGCAAAATAGATCCCAAGTATCTAAAGCATCTCTCTTAGGAATGTTATCGTCACCAATCTTCAACCCGATTCCTTCACCAATGCTTCCATCAAAAGTACACTCCATATATTTAATCTTAGCCCTATTTATATGAAATCAGTTAGTCTCCAATGTATGTCTCCAGACCTCAAGCTTCTCATTTACTCTATCTCTAGTCTCATCAATCAGCACAATATCATCAACGAATAACATACACCAAGGTATCTCATCCTGAATGTGACATGTCAACTCGCTCATAATCAAAGAAAAAGGAATGGACTCAAATCTAAACCTTGACGCAGACCAATATTGATGTCAAAATAATCAGTCTTCCCAGACTATCCTTACACAAGATGAAGCCCTATCATACATATCTTTTATGAGGTTAATGCATTGGACAGGTACTTGTCTCCTCTCTAAAAATCTCAACAATATCTCCAGTGGGATAGAATCATAAGCCTTCTCCAAATCAATAAAAATCATATGGAGTTTCTTCCTTTTAGCTCTATAAATCTACATCCTTCTCCTTGGTGAGTGGATGGCTTCAATAGTTGAGCGACCTGGCATGAATCCAAATTGCTTTTCTTTTACTTTGGAAACTTGCCACAACATTCTTTCGATCACACGTTCCCAAATTTTCACAGTGTGACACATCAGCTTGATACCTCTGTAATTTGAACATTTTAAATGTCTCGTTTGTTCTTATAAAGAGGCACCACGATGCACCTCCTCCAATCTTCAGGCATTTTCTTGTGTCGCCAAATAATATTGAATTATTGAATAAATTTGTAAGCCAAGTCAAACTACGCTCACCTAAAAATCTGCATACTTATATAGGAATGTCATCAGGTCATACACCTTTCCCAGGTCTCATAACCTTCAAAGCCTCCTCTACTTCCTTCCTTTGTATTCATCTATAGCTTGCATGATTCAAGTAACTTCTACTGGCTAGATCTATCAAAATGGCCTCTCTATTTCCTTCCCCAGTGAAAAGCTTATGGAAATATTGCTTCTATCTAGTCTTTATATCCTTTCGAGTAACAAGCGTGTGACCATCCTCATCCTTAAAGCATCTCACCTGAGAAAGGTCTTTGGTCTAATTCAACCTATACTGTTTAAAAAAACTCAACCTACATTTAGGTTACGCAATTCAAGGTCTACAGCCTTGTTCCCTTGTCTTAACTTTTTTTGGGTTTAACATCCTCGGATTCTATGCATACCCAAGAATGCCTTTCTGGATTAAAAAACTATAACTGATTGGACAGAGATGGCAACAATGAGTACATGCTAGAGGCAGTACACTTGTTCTCATGTCTTTTGACGCACTCTTGTAAAAGGATAAAGGGTGCTTTCACCGTGCATCCAAAGAAGAATTACAATAATCTTTCCAGGAGGTTTATTTGCTTTCAGGGTAGTGCGCATTCCTACACTCTCTATACAAGTTGTTGTCCTTATGCATACGACATTGTTTCTTTGCTTTCAGGGAATTGCTCATTCCTCCTTGTGTCCATCATCCTTCCTGATTCAGAATAATATCGCTGTTAGTATGTAGTTTACAAAATCAATTACACTATCGTTGTACCTTCTTCTAGACGGTGAAAAAGGAGGTCCATTATCCTAAATTATCACATATTATGAATAGTGTATCATCTTCGTTTCACGTTTTTCCTTTACTCTCAATGAATTACGACTAAAAAGCAATCAAGTTGTGAAAGAATATGCATCTCTTGTGTCTGTTTTAAATCCTTAGAATATTTTTAGGATATTATAGAGATCTCGTAGAATAATCTCAAGAGATCATAGAGATTTTGAAATATTCTCATACCTTGATTATTAACTATTGATTTCATTTTATGTTTATGGATCCTATTTTAATATCTACACCTTTAAATAAAAAGGTAAAGCACCAATGAGAAATAAAAATTCACTCTCTTCCTTCATTCATGTAAAAACCCTAATTTAAGATGCAACTGCAGACTACATATCTTTTTGCACTTTTAAGCTATAGTCATTTTTGGACAAGGTCTCTTCCCTGAGGCTATCATAAACTTTTCACAAAAAATATTTATTACTCCAAAATATAAATCGCAAAAAAGACAACCTCTTGGTCCAAACCAACAATTGTTGATTTGAGCTTTTAGGTCTTGTGCGAAAGAAAACAATCTATGCAAGGAGCAAGGGAAATTCCCCTCACCCGTGTAGTCATCTAACAAAAATCTAGAACACAAGTCAAAAACAAATATACCTTAGTGGACACCAAGCATATCCCTCCAAAATTACAATGCACCTGCTAAGGATTCAGAGCCCTACTACCCAAGGTCAATGTTGTTAACCCCTCAGGATCCGGGTACCCGTTTACGACACAATTCGCAATATTCCATTTATGACATCGCATTAAAAGTATAATTTTTATGGGGAAATTTTTCGCAATGAATATATTTGCAAGTGACATTCGACATTCACATTCACAACCACAAGATAATAGAGAACAATGGCACCGGAAATTATTTTCATTAATTTCCATATGATTTTACAACATGTACAATGTCTGACAGTACATATAACATCCCAATTATTTGACTGAAGAGAAGAAGCATTTACAATATCAATTGAACTAAAAACTGTAACAAAAACTACATACCGTCAAGTATAGACCTTGTCTCCTGGAACCCTGTATAGCTACTGAACAACAGACTCCTTTCCTGCCATGCGTGCAAGGAAGAAAAGGAGTCACAATTGTGAATACAAATCCGTAGTATTTTTAAAAAAATAAATGACAGGTAATTTATTATGTGCAAAAGAGAGCAAGTAGAAAGGTGGAACAAGTATAATTTACATCTACTTGCATAAGAAAAAGGGTTTTCAACTGTTTGGTACTATTAAATTCATTTGTTCTCCCCTTTTTCCCATTCATCCCATATATATATATATATATATAAAGTTTAGATGACAAACCCTAACATATAATGATTTCCTGTGTTTTAAGATTATGATTTTGGGTCTATGAGATCATGTTGCGGAACTTGATGGCTACTTTCTTGTCATTGAGATCATGTCATAGTTTTCGATAATGGACTGATATGATGATGATGAATTTGATCCTTAATTCTATTTACTCCTTCTAAGTTAGTGGATAGTCTGTGGTCTTGGTCTGTGTGTAACCTCACACTATGACTCTAAGGTATTTAAAAGTACCTTAGGGTTGGGGTGCCTCCGTAGGCATGCGGTGTTGTATAATGCATCATAACTAAGTTCCCAACACGTCCACTAGCTTATTGAGATTTTGAATCAAATTATAGACACTCCCAATCACTCAATCTTAATTATAATTTCCTCCAAACCTTAACTGTAACTCTCTCAGATGTAACTCTCGATGTTTTAATTGTAATCCCTTCAATATTAAGTGCAACTGTCTCAGATGTAATTTTAGATGATGTGGATATGGATATGGATGATCTAGATATAGAATCGTCAAGTCTGTTTGGCGAAGGTAAACTCAAGCGGTGAAGAAGCCTACAAATGGCTCTTCCGTCTCGCCCTCTAGTTGGAAGGACGGTCCAATAGAGGGATAGGTCTACTCCCCAACTACGCCACTGAGACGGGTGAGAGGGACTTCCCGGAAAAGTCACTCTAGAAAAACAGCCCGACCGGTAACGGGCAACCGAGCTCGTACGTAAAACTGAAAACCAAGGATCCCCCGCCTGGGTATCCTAAAACAGAGGGTCAGCGGAACCGGTCTAAAGTCGGGATCCCAACGAGGCGTAAAAACACTGCGAGCTCGCGTAAAAAACCGAAAAGGGACTGGGATCCTAGACCCGCGCACTTGACGGCCGCTGCCCTATCTGGGCTTCCTTTCCCTCCGCCCAGTTGAGGGTCATCGCGCCCTCGCACAGTCAGGTGTAAGATTCACCGTGACCGGCACTCTTATTTATCAGACATCATTCATCAATATTTTCTTCCTACATGACTAATCATCTGAAACTTGTGTGGTTCAACTGACAATTTCGTCGATCAAGATCATCAATTAATTTTCCTATGAGACGTATCTAAACTTCTCACAACTGACCATCTGTGAACTCCAAGGCGTACATGGACCAGTTTGCCTAAATTGAACTCTCTCTCTCTCTCTTTTTCCAATAAGATTTTGTTTAGAAATAGTTGATAAATAACTAGCCTATCTAAAGGCACATATAAGATTATATGATCTTCTAAAAAATTTTTGATAGAGGACTATAATGCAATATCTTGATATGGAAACATACATCAAATGGCCTTAGTCTGGAAACTCCTTGTTGCTACAGAATTATACAATAATTAGATTCTTTCAAACAAAATTAACCAGATCTGATTTCTAGAAGATCATAACATCATTTCTTTTAAGGAGTGATTTCTAGGATCTGATCTTAAGTCCTATAAGATAGAGCTTTGTATACTTAATAACTAGTCTATTCACGTGGTAATCCCTTTTTCTTTTTCTTCCTTTTTTTTTAACTAAGAGCTTATATTTTGAACCACAACCCTCTCAAAAGTAAGTATGCCAGTTTGATTGCCAACTAATACACAATGAATTGAAATTTAGAATAAGTTTGAATCCTGGAACATATTAGATTGAAGGAAAATAATGTTCATTATATTTGAAATAGACATAGTTTTTACTAAAATTCAATCTATTCCAGTGTATATGGTTTAATCATATAAATATCATATGTATTAATAAGATAATGGAAAACTATTTGATTTATCGACAGTAAGTTGCCCCCATTAAAATGACTTGTTAATGGAGAGAATGATTTCCTAGCAATCAATGATATAATATTGTCACTAAACCAGTAACCAGTACGTAAACATATTTTAACCAATTTCTAGAAAGCAAAAAGGCAAGATACATCGAGAATAACAAATATATATATATATATCTAACATGATCTTGCAACGTCAATCTATGTGTTCACAAGACGGTTTCATTATAAAAGAGCATGCACTTCAATTTTTGTTTATGTTAGCAATTATTGAAAAAGAAAGGGTCAAAATTACCAAGGGACAATATAAGTCTGGCAATTATTAGACTACTGCGATAAAAATTTAATATACCAAAACTTATATATTTTTAGGAATAGTCCCTGAGATTTCGGCTGAAATCAGGTGACCCCATAAGATGTTCATCACTGTGTATAATACTCACTGTTTGCTTACATTATATTATCCCTTTAAAAAAACACCTGATTTTATTTTTATACAAAATTTTTTATACCTATTTTCACCTTTGCTTTACTCTGTTGAGATATGACAACAACCAGGTCCACTTATTTGAGAGATTTGCTTGATTTCACCATCCGAGATACAAGACCTATCGTTGAGCGTAGTTCTATAGTAATCAAACTAAAACCCTCACATCATTTTTTTATATAAACAGTAACCACTCAAAAGGAGTATAACTCTTAACTCAAGTCCAAGCACCACTTATGATTTTCAAAAAGAAACTTCATTCAAATTACATGTAAGAATACCCCTAACAACCAAAATTGGATCAAAACATCCCTTTAGGTGATTACCATATGTAAAACTGCATAGATGATAACAAGAGGGTGATGGAGATTAAGCATGCATGGCAGCAAGTAGGAGAGGGGGATTGTACCTCTAAAGGAATCACCCAAATTTTGGAGAAGATGTATATGCAGGGGCAACTGTTACCGTAGGGAGTACTGGCTGCTTGTTGATGCAATGAATTGAAGGTTCCAGACCTTGAGTTGATGCTGAAATTCTTGGTTGCTTGTTGATGCAATGAATTGAAGGTTCCAGACCTTGAGTTGATGCTGAAATTCTTGACTTCAGCACTTATAAGAGTAGTAAATGGAAAGGGGAAAATTTTAGCAGAAAACGGGGCTGAGATTTGGCTTCCTTCGACTGGGAGGAAGTGAAGAAATTAAAAAGAGTTTTAGGTGTGTATATATATAGGAGATGAGAAGGGGATTAAACATGGCCAGGTGGAATTGTTTGAACGTCCAAGTGGAGGTATTAGGGATTAGGTGGCTGCTATAAAAGAAGACAAAATTCATATTATTATACATTTCTTTAACACTGACAGTAGCTGGCTGCTACTGTTTACCATAAATTAAATTTTTTTTTATTTTGGCCAATTTCTCCTAATTATATAAGATGCAAAAACCGTCCGTATTCGCGCCTCGCTTGTCGGATTCCAATGCGAAATGTCTCTTTTGATCGTCACTGGACGACGATCAATATGAGTATAATATTGATATACTTTCGGTTGGGTTTTGAATACCCGAAATTTTCGGATACGATTTTTGTTTAGGATTAAATTTTTGTAATTTAAAATATCATATGACCTCCGATTGACGAACGGTCGATTTCGTTGGTCTCATGTCGTCGAATCGGATCTAATGACGATCTCGGTTCGTTTTGCGGTTTCCGAATTTGCGTCGCGGCTTTTTCGCGGCGCGCATTACGGAGCGACCGATTTTTGGTCGATTTTACCCAAACGACTTTTGATTCATGATCAATTGATCATTTTAGGTTATCTAATATTGGTAGATAACTTAATTGGGTTATTCGTACCTTATTCGGGTCGGGTTCGGGTTTACGCAGATCCCGGGTGTTACAATTATAAAAACCTCAAAGGGAGTCTCGTCCTCGAGACTCGAGTTAAGGCTATTCGGTGTCTTGTTTGAATTTCATATGTCCATAAAAACCTCAAAGGGTTTTGAACTCATAAAAACCTCAAAGAGAAAACAAGCCATATATTTGAACATATATCTCATTGCAAAAGCTTGTTTTAATTATTACCTCAGAAAAGCTGTGGGTATCGTGCCCGCATGTCGGTTTCGGTTTCCCACGCCGCTTCTTCAACGCCGTGTCGGTGCCACAAAACATTGACCAAAGAAATCTCTTTGCTGCGAAGCTTCTTCACAACACGGTCAAGTATCTGTACCGGCTTCTCCTCATAAGTCAGATCCAGCTCTACATCGAGATTCTCGTAACTGATAATATGTCGAGGGTTGTGCACATACTTCCTCAGGTTGGATATGTGGAAGACATCATGAATAGCTGATAGATGTGGAGGAATGGCTACTCGGTATGCAACCTTCCCCACACGAGCAAGAATCTCGAACGGTCCAACATATCGTGGTGCCAACTTGCCACGAACACCGAATCTCTGCACTCCCTTCATGGGAGACACTCGCAAAAATACCCAATCTCCAACCTATAATTGATGGGAGTGTCATTAATATGAGGTTAAGTTAATTTTGTAATAAAGGAAGAGAAGAAGATTGGATACCTGGAATTCCAAATCTCTTCTCCGACGGTCTGCATAACTCTTCTGGCGACTCTGTGCCGTCAGAAGCCTCCGTCTCACAAGATCAACAGCTCTCGCAGCCTCCTCCAAGAGATCCACGGAGTAAAGAGCATGATCACCTACCTCACGCCAACGGAGGGGTGTGAGGCATCTCCGCCCGTATAAGGCTTCGAATGGTGCCATGCCGATACTGGAATGATAGCTATTGTTGTACATGAACTCTACTAACGGCAGATGGTCCTTCCAGGACCCTTTCCATTCCAAAGTGCAAGCGCGGAGTAAATCCTCTAGTGTCTGAATGGTGCGCTCACTCTGCCCGTCTGTCTGCGGATGATAGACAGAACTCATCTTCAGTTCTGTCTGTAGTGCTGACATGAACTGATGCCAATAATGAGATGTAAATCTCGAATCCCTGTCAGACACCACCTCTCGTGGTATACCATGCAGCCTGATAATGTTATACACATATAGTTGGCCAATCTGGATGGAGTTTAAGTCTTGTTGACAGGTATGAAATGGGCTGACTTGGTCAACCTATCAACAACGACCCAAATGGAATCATGGCCACCTGGTGTCTTCGGCAATCTTGTGACAAAATCCATAGAAATGCTCTCCCATTTCCACTCAGGAATGGGGAGAGACTGCAGTAATTCTGGTGGTCTCCTGTGCTCGGCCTTGACCATCTGACAGGTCATGCATCTGCTGACATGTTGCGCCACATCGCGCTTCATTCCATCCCACCAGAAATGTCGACGCAGATCACGGTACATCTTCGTACTGCCTGGATGGATAGATAACCGTGAACTGTGTGCCTCATCCAGAATATCTCTGCGAAGCTGCTCGTCATTGGGTACAACGACCCGTCCTGCCTTCCATAAAATAGACTCCATCACAACAAAGTCATCAAATTCATCATTGATGGTACGCATGTATCTATCTCGGATCCAAGAATCTGTCTTCTGTCCATCTACAATACGATCCCAAAGACTGTTGTATCGTGGAGGCACGACGGTAGAAATGGATGCGCTCTCCTGAGAATGCAATCGGTCAAAACGGCAAGCGTATCCCATGTATATAGCCAGTTCGCCGTACCCTCTGCATGCGCTCTTCTGCTAAGTGCATCAACCACCACGTTTCCCTTACCAGGATGGTAAGAGATCGTGCAATCATAATCCTTCAGCAGCTCGAGCCATCTGCGCAGACTCATGTTCAGCTCTTTCTGATCAAAGATGTACTTCAGACTCTTGTGGTCTGTAAAGATCTCGAAATTCACCCCATATAGGTAGTGGCGCCAGATCTTCAAGGCGAAGACAACTGCCGCCAACTCTAAGTCATGTGTGGGGTAGTTCCGCTCGTGCAGTCTCAACTGTCGTGATGCATAAGCAATTACCTATCCTCTCTGCATCAGTACTGCTCCTAGACCTTCTCCAGATGCATATGTGTAGACCGCATAGTCCTGAGTGCTTGAAGGAAGAGCAAGAATAGGCGTTGTAGTCAACCTCTCCTTCAGTGTCTGGAAGGCATGTTCATATGAATCATCCCAAATAAATGGGACTCCCTTCTGCGTCAGTCGTGTCAAAGAGCGAACAATGTATGAAAATCCGCTGATAAAGCGTCTGTAATAGCCCGCTAATCCGAGGAAACTCCGAATCTGAGTAACTGTCTTGGGTTGCTCCCAAGACATAACTGCATCTATCTTCGCAGGATCAACTGCAATGCCTGCTCCAGAAATGATGTGCCCCAAAAATGAGACCTGGGATAACCAGAACTCACACTTGCTCAACTTGACATATAGCTTGTGCTCCCGCAATGTATCTAAGACAATCCGTAGATCATTCGCATGATCCCATTCATTCCGTGAATAGATGAGCACATCATCGATGAACACCACTACAAACTTGTCCAAGTATGGACGGAAGATACGGTTCATCATATCCATGAAAGCCGCAGGTGCATTGGTGAGCCCAAACGGCATCACCACAAACTCGTGGTGTCCATAACGAGTCCTGAAGGCTGTCTTCGGAATATCTGACTTGCGAATTCTCAGCTGATAGTAGCCTGAGCGAAGATCGATCTTCGAGAAAATCGAAGATCCCTGGAGCTGATCGAATAAATCATCGATGCATGGCAAAGGATAACGGTTCTTCACCGTTCTCTTGTTCAGTTGTCTGTAATCGATGCACAGTCTCATGGATCCATCCTTCTTTTTGACAAATAGAACCGGAGCACCCTAAGGTGAAGTGCTCGGCCTCACGAATCCCAAATCAAGTAACCCATGTAACTGCACCTTTAGCTCCCTCAACTCGGCTGGTGCCATGCGATATGGTGCCATAGAGATTGGATGGGTATCTGGCAATAATATGATCTCGAACTCGATCTCTCTTTCAGGAGGTAATCCTGGCAGCTCATCGGGAAAAACATCTGGATATTCAGATACTACTCGGATATCCTGTATCATCGGCTCCTGATCAGACACCTCCCGAACAAATGCAAGGTAGGAATCGCAACCCTGATCAACAAGTCGTTATGCTCGCAACACCGAAATGTACTCCATGGAGGAGTCATATATAGTAACCTCAAAAGTAAACTCAGGTAGATCTGGAATCCTGAAGACAACCGTCTTCCTAAAGCAATCAACAAGTGCATGATGAGCTGATAACCAATCCATGCCTAAAATCAAGTCGAACTCATCAAGCTGTAGTAGTAGACAATCGGTGATCATCTCGTGTCCGCCAATCAGTACAGACAAGTGCCTGACTATCAGTGAAATAACAAACAACTGGCCACCTGGCCCTTGTATGTGATATGGGGAAGAGAAAGTCTTTGAGACTCTATCTAACGAAGCAAGTAACCTCGAAGCAAGACACTGATCGGTAATGTCCCCATTCGTGACATCAGTAACACCTGACTGGTCGAGTAGATGGGGTGGTCGTGTCTGCTCGCTGCGACCCAGATGGTCGAGCGGAATATGTGCCACGTCCGGCAAGTGCTCCTCCTAATATAGTCGATAAAGATGAAATTGGTGACATTAATGAAATTGCTACCAAAAATGCTTTTTCTCTTCTTGGGATATACTATGGAAATTAATGAAATTGGTGACATTTGTGGTGGTTGAATATGAATGTCAAATTTCCCTTCTCGGACTCACGACAAGTCGGAAGACTGTCGCTATCCAAAAGCTTAATGCGATCGGAATTATAATACTGCGAATGTACGTATCGGGGTACCACTGCTCTGATACCAAAATTGTGAACCCCTTAGGATCCGGGTACCCGTTTACGACACAATTCGCAATATTCCATTTATGACATCGCATTGAAAGCATAATTTTATGGCGAAATTTTTCGCAATGAATATATTTGCAAGTGACTTTCGACATTCACATTCATATTCATAACCACAAGTTAATAGAGAAAATTGGCACCAAAAACTTATTTCATAAATTTCCATATGATTTTACAACATGTATAATGTCTGACAGTACATACAACATCCCAAAAATTTGACTGAAGAGAAGAAGCATTTTACAATATCAATTGAACTAAAAACTGTAACAAAGACCACATACCGTCTGGTATAGACCTTGTCTCCTGGAACCATGTATAGCTACTAAACAGCAGAATGTTTGCCTGCCAAACACGTTAGGAAAGAAGAGGCGTCAGCAGGCGCTGGTACCTCCCAAAAATTTATAAAAATAACAGGCATTTATTGTGATCAAAAGAAAGCAAGTAGAGAGGCATGAGCAACTCAAAATAAAATTTAATTCTACTTGCAATTGAAAAAGGTTTCCAAATTTCTAGCAATCACCTCTCATGATTAGCCATTAACCCAACATTTCCCACATACGCATATTTATATTGTAACTAATTGATCATAAGTAAGTATATTTATTCTCATATTACTTAGAGATCATATTTGTGGATTTTGATGATCGGAAAGATAAGATGAGAAGATATAATGATTTATTTAATTCTTAACTCTAGTGGATTGTCATTTCCTATCAACACGACTTTTGATCGTAACTTCTCCAATTTTTTTTAACTTCAAATGTTTCAGATATAACTCCAGATGATGTAGATAAAGATCATGATTCTGAGTTTCGGAGATCGTGTCGTGGAACTTGATGGCACATGAAATTGCTAATTTCTTGTCATTGAGATTATATCATGGTTTTCGATATAGGACTGATATAATGATGATGGAGTTGATCCTTAATGCTATTTACTCCTTTTAAGTTAGTGGATAGTCTGTGGTCTTGGTTCGTGTGAAACCGCACACTATGACTCTAAGACTTGGGAAAAGTCTTAAGGTTGGGGTGCCTCCGTAGGCATGCGGTGTTGTATAATGCATCCTAACTAAGTTCCCAACACGCTCACTAACTTAAAGGGATTTTGAATCAGATTATAGTCACCTCAAATCAACTTAATTTTATTTCCTCCAAACCTTCACTCTAACTCTCTCAGATGCAACTCTTGATGATTTAGATGTAGATATAGATGATCTGGATGTAGAATCGCCAAGTCTGTTGGCGAAAGAAAACTCAAGCGGTGAAGAAGCCTACAAATGGCTCTTCCGTCTCGCCCTCTAGTTGGAAGGACGGTCCAATAGAGGGATAAGTCTACTCCTCAACTATGCCATTGAGACGGGAGAGAGGGACTTCCCGGAAAAGTCACTCTAGAAAAACAGCCCGACCGGTAACGGGCAACCGAGCTCGTACGAAAAACTAAAACCGAGGATCCCCCGCCTAGGTATCCTAAAACAAAGGGTCAGCGGAACTGGTCTAAGTCGGGATCCCAACGAGGCGTAAAAACACTGCGAGCTCGCGTAAAAACCGAAAAGGGACTGGGATCCTAGACCCGCGCACTTGGCGGCCGCTGCCCTAACTGGGCTTCCTTTCCTCCACCCAGTTGAGGGTCACCGCGCCCTCGCACAGTCAGGTGTAAAGGGCACCACGACCGGCACTATTACAATTTGATCATTTCGTGGATGCACATGATTTCATCTTTCCTTCTCAATCTCATATATTATATGTGTCATGGGAAAACCATTCATCACTAATCACATCATTCACCTTAGATCCAAAATTTTTAGAGAAAACACAAGTAAAAGGAGATGGGCATAGTAGACAAGGGTTACAACTAGTGTTCAAAAACTATGGCGGTAAATTATAAATTTTGAATTTAAATGATAACCATTAGTAGAGGGTTTGAATTGTATCATGATCTTTTCATTTGTGAGCCATGTTTCATTTTGCAAGCAATTCAACATCAGAATTTGATGTTAATCTCCCAGCATGCCAAAAATATTGATGTAGCGAGAATGGATAGTTAAAAAGGATAATAAGATCAAGCATCGTCTGCAGATTTTTGGATATTACCATAATATGATTATTCACCTAATATAAATTAAATGACAGATTCTGTTAAGAACTGAGTAATTGATTACAAGGCAATATACCCCAGCAGTGAGAAGCAACTAATTTTCCTATAATTACAGCTTGGAAAGCTAAAATATTGTATTAGCTTCTACCCCAAAGTTCGAGGTATGCCTCGATCTCATCCATTGCATCCTTTGCATGACCTCGATTTCAGCACCCTAAAGTTTATAAACTTGTACAACAATTTCAATCAAGAGAAGAATAATGGGTAATGTAACAAAGTAACGTGAGACTCTGGTAGTCACTTGATAGTTCCTTGTGGCTAAACTGATACTTATATTTGATAGCAAGGATATATATATATATATATCAAACTACATTAACAAAAACTACATACCGTCTAGTATAGACCTTGTCTCCTGGAATCCTGTATAGCTACTGAACAACAGACTCCTTTCCTGCCATGCGTGCAAGGAAGAAAAGGAGTCACAATTGTGAATACAAATCCGTAGTTTTTTTAAAAAAATAAATGACAAGTAATTTATTATGTGCAAAAGAGAGCAAGTAGAAAGGTGGAACAAGTATAATTTACATCTACTTGCATAAGAAAAAGGGTTTTCAACTGTTTGGTATTAAATTCATTTGTTCTCCCCTTTTTCCCATTCATCCCATATATATATAATTATATAAAGTTTAGATGACAAACCCTAACATATAATGATTTCCTGTGTTTTAAGATCATGATTTTGGGTCTTGGAGATCATGTTGCGGAACTTGATGGCTACTTTCTTGTCATTGAGATCATGTCATAGTTTTCGATAATGGACTGATATGATGATGATGAATTTGATCCTTAATTCTATTTACTCCTTCTAAGTTAGTGGATAGTCTGTGATCTTGGTCTGTGTGTAACCTCACACTATGACTCTAAGGTATTTAAAAGTACCTTAGGGTTGGGGTGCCTCCGTAGGCATGCGGTGTTGTATAATGCATCCTAACTAAGTTCCCAACACGTCCACTAGCTTGTTGAGATTTTGAATCAAATTATAGACACTCCCAATCACTCAATCTTAATTATAATTTCCTCCAAACCTTAACTGTAACTCTCTCAGATGTAACTCTCGATGTTTTAATTGTAATCCCTTCAATCTCAAGTGCAACTGTCTCAGATGTAATTTTAAATGATGTGGATATGGATATGGATGATCTAGATATAGAATCGCCAAGTCTGTTTGGCGAAGGTAAACTCAAGCGGTGAAGAAGCCTACAAATAGCTCTTCCGTCTCGTCCTCTAGTTGGAAGGACGGTCCAATAGAGGGATAGGTCTACTCCCCAACTACGCCACTGAGACGGGTGAGAGGGACTTCCCGGAAAAGTCACTCTAGAAAAACAGCCCGACCGGTAACGGGCAACCGAGCTCGTACGTAAAACTGAAAACCAAGGATCCCCCGCCTGGGTATCCTAAAACAGAGGGTCAGCGGAACCGGTCTAAAGTCGGGATCCCAACGAGGCGTAAAAACACTGCGAGCTCGCGTAAAAAACCGAAAAGGGACTGGGATCCTAGACCCGCGTACTTGGCGGCCGCTGCCCTATCTGGGCTTCCTTTCCTCCGCCCAGTTGAGGGTCACCGCGCCCTCGCACAGTCAGGTGTAAGATTCACCGTGACCGGCACTCTTATTTATCAGACATCATTCATCAATATTTTCTTCCTACATGACTAATCATCTGAAACTTGTGTGGTTCAACTAACAATTTCGTCGATCAAGATCATCAATTAATTTTCCTATGAGACGTATCTAAACTTCTCACAACTGACCATCTGTGAACTCCAAGGCGTACATGGACCAGTTTGCCTAAATTGAACTCTCTCTCTCTCTTTTTCCAATAAGATTTTGTTTAGAAATAGTTGATAAATAACTAGCCTATCTAAAGGCACATATAAGATTATATGATCTTCTAAAAAATTTTTGATAGAGGACTATAATGCAATATCTTGATATGGAAACATACATCAAATGGCCTTAGTCTGGAAACTCCTTGTTGCTACAGAATTATACAATAATTAGATTCTTTCAAACAAAACTAACCAGATCTGATTTCTAGAAGATCATAACATCATTTCTTTTAAGGAGTGATTTCTAGGATCTGATCTTAAGTCCTATAAGATAGAGCTTTGTATACTTAATAACTAGTCTATTCACGTGGTAATCCCTTTTTCTTTTTCTTCCTTTTTTTTAACTAAGAGCTTATATTTTGAACCACAACCCTCTCAAAAGTAAGTATGCCAGTTTGATTGCCAACTAATACACAATGAATTGAAATTTAGAATAAGTTTGAATCCTGGAACATATTAGATTGAAGGAAAATAATGTTCATTATATTTGAAATAGACATAGTTTTTACTAAAATTCAATCTATTCCAGTGTATATGGTTTAATCATATAAATATCATATGTATTAATAAGATAATGGAAAACTATTTGATTTATCGACAGTAAGTTGCCCCCATTAAAATGACTTGTTAATGGAGAGAATGATTTCCTAGCAATCAATGATATAATATTGTCACTAAACCAGTAACCAGTACGTAAACATATTTTAACCAATTTCTAGAAAGCAAAAAGGCAAGATACATCGAGAATAACAAATATATATATATATATATCTAACATGATCTTGCAACGTCAATCTATGTGTTCACAAGACGGTTTCATTATAAAAGAGCATGCACTTCAATTTTTGTTTATGTTAGCAATTATTGAAAAAGAAAGGGTCAAAATTACCAAGGGACAATATAAGTCTGGCAATTATTAGACTACTGCGATAAAAATTTAATATACCAAAACTTATATATTTTTAGGAATAGTCCCTGAGATTTCGGCTGAAATCAGGTGACCCCATAAGATGTTCATCACTGTGTATAATACTCACTGTTTGCTTACATTATATTATCCCTTTAAAAAAACACCTGATTTTATTTTTATACAAAATTTTTTATACCTATTTTCACCTTTGCTTTACTCTGTTGAGATATGACAACAACCAGGTCCACTTATTTGAGAGATTTGCTTGATTTCACCATCCGAGATACAAGACCTATCGTTGAGCGTAGTTCTATAGTAATCAAACTAAAACCCTCACATCATTTTTTTATATAAACAGTAACCACTCAAAAGGAGTATAACTCTTAACTCAAGTCCAAGCACCACTTATGATTTTCAAAAAGAAACTTCATTCAAATTACATGTAAGAATACCCCTAACAACCAAAATTGGATCAAAACATCCCTTTAGGTGATTACCATATGTAAAACTGCATAGATGATAACAAGAGGGTGATGGAGATTAAGCATGCATGGCAGCAAGTAGGAGAGGGGGATTGTACCTCTAAAGGAATCACCCAAATTTTGGAGAAGATGCACATGCAGGGGCAAGTGTTATCGTAGGGAGTACTGGCTGCTTGTTGATGCAATGAATTGAAGGTTCCAGACCTTGAGTTGATGCTGAAATTCTTGGCTGCTTGTTGATGCAATGAATTGAAGGTTCCAGACCTTGAGTTGATGCTGAAATTCTTGACTTCAGCACTTATAAGAGTAGTAAATGGAAAGGGGAAAATTTTAGCAAAAACGGGGCTGAGATTTGGCTTCCTTCGACTGGGAGGAAGTGAAGAAATTAAAAAGAGTTTTAGGTGTGTATATATATAGGAGATAAGAAGGGGATTAAACATAGCCAGGTGGAATTGTTTGAACGTCCAAGTGGAGGTATTAGGGATTAGGCGGCTGCTATAAAAGAAGACAAGATTCATATTATTATACATTTCTTTAACACTGACAGTAGCCGGCTGCAACTGTTTACCATAAATTAAATTTTTTTATTTTGGCCAATTTCTCCTAATTATATAAGATGCAAAAATCGTCCGTATTCGCGCCTCGCTTGTCGGATTCCAATGCGAAATGTCTCGTTTTGATCGTCACTGAACGACGATCAATATGAGTATAATATTGATATACTTTCGGTTGGGTTTTGAATACCCGAAATTTTCGGATACGATTTTTGTTTAGGATTAAATTTTTGTAATTTAAAATATCATATGACCTCCGATTGACGAACGGTCGATTCCGTTGGTCTCATGTCGTCGAATCGGATCTAATGACGATCTCGGTTCGTTTTGCGGTTTCCGAATTTGCGTCGCGGCTTTTTCGCGGCCCGCATTACGGAGCGACCGATTTTTGGTCGATTTTACCCAAACGACTTTTGATTCATGATCAATTGATCATTTTAGGTTATCTAATATTGGTAGATAACTTAATTGGGTTATTCGTACCTTATTCGGGTCGGGTTCGGGTTTACGCGGATCCCGGGTGTTACAAATGGCACGCAATCGCAAGAATGGAACAATCTATCCGAGAGAGTATGTTCCCATAAACTTCACCATGCATTTAATCTCTTCCTTCTCTATCTTCCTTCACTCATGTAAAAATCATGATTTAAGAGGTGGGTGCATGAGCGATTGCAGACCTTTAAATCCACCCCACCGACCGTAGAGCACCTCCGAAGTTGATGGGAATGATTGTACTCTGAGTCTGCACACACAACGGGTTCCCTATATAATCGGATAGACAAAATCAAATCGTTCTACACCCCCAGTTGCATCCTACCCGAGCTCCGCCATTCGTCGTGACAAATAACAAGGTTGATGTATCCTCCTCTGGGGCTTTCAAAGGCATGGAGCCCATCGTCAAGATGGATGGGATCAACTATGAACGATGGTATCATGGAGAGAAACAAGGAATACATCGTGATGCAACCTAAGTCAGGCGAGAAAATTGGGACGAATGCTTCGTGGAAACAAGATAACACATGGGAACGTATTTGGCTAACAGGTACCCTAACCATAGAGATAACCAACGACATTCTCCATCAGCTCGCTGCCAAGGCTCTGACGAATGGAGATCCCGTGTGTCTTTCTCCCAATCCAACTAGTTAGGCTCACTTTAAGCCTCATTGTGGCCTGCCCCACAGCTCTCATGCACCTCTTTCGTCTACTTCTCTCACGACCCGTTGGGCCTCGCATCTGCCACCCCCTAGCTCTCGCCACCTTGATGCCTTCCTCATGGCCTCTATTGTGGTCGCTTCTTCACCCATTGATCTTGCATGTGAAGAACTATCTCCACCAGCAATCTTTGCCCTCGACAATCTACATAGGAACCTCTACCAAACTTACCCCATTCGCCATCATCGACAGAGTTCCTATTCAGCATATTAAGCTTCTTCACCAGCTCCTGGAAATGAGCCACATCCGTAACACACAGCCTTGGGCACATGCAGAGCGGCTCTAAAATATCAACCAAAAGCAACGATCTGGGGACAACTCTATCATCTACCTTCCCCTCCGGAGGAGGGGGCCGAATCAACTCCTCTGGTTAGAGATTGAAAGTGGTTAGGCCCACCCTTAACGAGCAAGCAACGCTCGAGGAAGCGGAAGGATGTCCAACAACGTCAACAATAATAGCATTAAAGTTGGACCCGAGGCCTTGCCATCCAACAAGAGCTCCACTACCTCCCCTAGATTGATGAGGGCAGTCTGCAGAGAGTCAATGTCCTCGGCATAAAAGCCATACCCTATCACCCACTACTCGAAAGATATGGCTCGTTATCCAAAAATCCATCTTCTCCACAGAACAGCACCCTCCAAATTGAGGTCTTCGCAACAACAACATGCACGAATCTCTATGACAGCCTAAGCCACCACACCAGCACAGGAGCGTCGCACGAAGAAGCATGGTACCCCAAAAAAGCCATAACAAAACCATTAATGCCCACAACATCACCTCCAATGGCATACCGCATTGCACCTCTCTACTCTTTCTCCCTCCCTTGTGTTTGTGCTCCACCTTCAACCTCTCCCCTCCAATCTCCCACCTCAAGCACCCTCAAACACAATCACCGCATCTCCCAACCAATCGCACCCTCTCTCTTGGGGGGGTGCTCGACACCGCTCTCGGAACCCCACCACTTCCATTCTATCCCAGATCATGAGTTGTTTGGGGTTTCTTGCTCACAATACCCCGCCACCCCAAAATCGTCTACTTTTCTTTTCTTCACTATTGAACACCCTCAAATACCCCAACACTTCCATTCTATCCCAGGTCATGAGTTGTTTGGGGTTTCTTGCTCACAATACCCCACCACCTCAAGCACCCTCAAAAACAATCACCCCATCTCCCAACCAATCGCACCCTCTCTCTTGGGGGGGTGCTCGGCACTGCTCTCGGAACCCCACCACTTCCATTCTATCCCAAATCATGAGTTGTTTGGGGTTTCTCGCTAACAATACCCCACCATCCCAAAATCCTCTACTTTTCTTTTCTTCGCTATTGAACACCCGCTTATTCATTTCATGTGCTTTATAAAAACCCAGCATGCACTGGTGAACCATCACATTTAGCCATTTGTCACTAGTTGTTTCCGCTTTAGTCTCAATTAGTTTTATTTCGTTTATTTCCTTTCTTTTACGGAGGTATATGGAAATGGTTACAATAGGACAGCTAGATAAATAAATGTTGACCTTATTTTGGGAACAATAATTAGTTTATATACTTTCTTTTTACAGTGTTCGTATCAGAATGTTATTAGTTGTTGAATAATGTTATAGTTGATTACCAAATTAATTGAAAGGAGGATCGGATGACCCAAAAATGAGGTCATCACATCTGTAGAAAAATAAAAAAATAGCCAACAATTCATTCCCAGTAATCACTCCTGGTAGCTTAAGTCTTCAATCCCTCGAGCACAAAAACACTTGGCTTCAAATCTAGCTTGACGGAAATTAGATCCAACTTAAGAGTCTTTTTTGAAGAAAAAAGGGATTTCGCTACGTAGGCGTGTACCCAAAAATTTCACCATTAATCACAGGGTTTTTAGTACAAGTCCATGAATGGTCTAAAATAATTACAAGCACCAATTCTCAACAAGCGCCTTTGCATGCGCAATTACATTTTCGAAATAGAAATGCTCATTGCGAAATACGACCCCATTACTAACCAATCACAGCATCCAGAATACAAGTTCTCTCATTTTCAGAACCCTTCCAACTAGAGCCAATAGTTTCTAGAATCTCGTGCCGCACAATCGCAGTCATTGCGACACCGTCTCATCCAAACCTCCTTGGAAGTCTCGCAGTAGAAGAAGAGGTGATCTGCACCCTCAACACTTTCCGAACATTGAGTAGAAGCGGTGATAGTGTTTGGAAAAAAGAGCAAGTCTATCCCACGTTATTAGGCGTATAGTTGACTGGTAGTCATCTATCAAAGCAAGTAGAGCCATTTCAAAGGACACAATTCCTGAACATGTCGAACTCTCATCTAGATATCTAGCTAAAAAAAACAAGCGGAATTTTATCCACTTTATAAAGAGAGGACATGAAGGAAGTTTGCCCCTCATCTAGATCCAGCATTGACTATAGCTAAGAGAATATTACTTTGACAATCTCATTTTTTATCAGTTATTCCTCTTACTTTCCGAATCTAGATACTCAGCAATAACATCATTCAATATTAAAGGCTATTAATGGCTGGTACTCAGAAACTAACATGTAAGAAAGCATGAAGTCGATTCTATTTCATAAATACATATAACTATGCAGTAAATATATTTCCAAAACTTTTGTGTTTAGGTGTACATCAGAAGTTTTATGCTTTTTTACGAAAAGAGGGTAAAACGTCGAGAAGATGCCTACCCGGTAAATTCTATATATTTAAGTAAAAAATGAAAAAAAAAATGCGAGGACCAGAATGTCCGTAAACTCTTTCCATGTGCAATTACATTTTCCATATATATTCGCTCCCCTCAGAAGACGGAGCCATTTCGAGCAAATCACAAAAACCAGAGGATAGCAGCGACCCAAACCTTGGTTGTACTACCACCACCTCCGAGAGCATCCATGGATGCCCAATTTCATTCCAATCCATCGCCACAACCCTCTTTGTGCCCACCTCATCCCACACCTCACTAACAATAGGGCACCCAAAAATAAATGCTTTGCACTCTCCGCCGCCGAACCGCATGGCATACAAATGCCGTCACACCCAGAAAAGAACCGCGCTCTTCTATCCCCGGGCATAAGACGATTCTTTCGCAACAACCAAATAAAAAACCGGATGCGTAGAGGTACCTTACATCTCCATAGGTCCGTGAACCGATCCAAGATCATTGCCTTATCCCGAATTTCCTTATTATAGAAAGGCATATAGGATTTCCGCACAGTGAACCGCACATCAGACCAGGATCGATGATAAATAGATCCATCCATCCCCCCATCTGGCAGTGACTGAAGTAGTAATAGGAATTCCATGAATACGATGGTCTGACAACTCAGTATGAAAAGGAGGGATCTAGCTACCGCTCCCCCTACAATCTCTGACAACAACCTATGTGTCTGCTCCGCTACCAAAGCACAAAAACTTGGAAAACGATCTCTCAGAGGACCCTATCCCGTCCAGTCATCTCTCCAAACCACATCCAACGCCTAAAACTGGCCTCATAAGCAACAATACACACGGTAGCACAGAGCAAAACCCCTTCCAGAAGTTAGAAGGCACAAAAACACCAACATCTAGCACCGAGGGATCAAGCGAAATCCCTTAGATAGAGTGCAAAGTTCTGCACAATAGATAGGCTCCTCCCCAAATTCGGGTTATCTACTTCGCCAGCAGAGCATGAATCATTGTCTCCAGACTACAAATACCCAGCCCACCGTCCTCATTCATCAACACCACATTTTCCAACTAACCAGAGGCTCCCATCCCCTGCATCTCCCAACTTGAAGCCCAGAAAAACCGCATCATAATCGCTTCCACCTCCCCCTTCACCACAGTTGGCAGTAGGCGCAAACATAAGAAAACACAGGGATAACCGAAAGGACCACCTTCAATAGTACAAGGCGACCACCTCTAGACAAACACGTAGTACACCACGTCGCCAACTTTTTCTCTGGCTTCTCAATCAAAGCCTGTCACTCAAACTGGCCCCAATCTACTAGCCACCAATGGCAACCAAAGATACGTGATTGAAGGAGTCACACTCTATATCTGCAAGGCAATCTCACAACATGTTAGTGATGTCACCTCCTCCTCATCCATCCCAAAAGGCAAAAAAGTAGACTTGACATGATTAATCTCCATACCATAGACCAACCTAAAAAGCTCAAGAACAGTAGACAATCTCTTCGCCTCTACCGAGCCTTATCCACAAAAATATAGTATCTCCGCATACTAAAGTGTGGGAATTGAAATCTCACCCGCACAGAAACCCGCAAGGAAACCACCCTCAGTAGCCATCTCCACCATCCTTGCTAGAGCATCTGCAACCACCACAAAAAGTAAGGATGACAGCTGATAGCCTTGCCTAACACCCCCGCTGAGGCTGAAAGAAACCACCCCTTGCCTGCCATTTACTAACATTGTATATAAAGCCGTCGTCGCGCATCTTTTCATCTAGGAGATCCATTCGCTTGGAAAGCCCATACGGTGTAGGGATGACTAAACGAAATGCCAATACACACGATCATAAACCTTCGAGAATCCACCTTCCACAGAGAGCCTTTGGTCTTCTTCTACGCCATTCCACCCCAATCTCATATACCAACACTACCTACATGTCATGTGACGGTCCGGGATAACTTCGTCTCAGCAGGACCAACAATCGAACCAAGCACCTCTCAAAGTTTGCTGACAAGCACCTTTGCCACAATAAAATAAACAGACTAGATAGCGCAATAGGGCACAAATCCTCGATGTGCCTCACAACATCCTTCTTGGGCGGAAGGAATAGAAGGGATCAATTCAGCCAATGGAACCGACAATTCGACCGGCACAACTCCACCATTCGACTCGCACAACTCCTGTCTTTTTTATGTCATCTCGTCTTCTCCCAGTTGGTATCAGGAACATATTAGAGAAGATCATGCATAGATTCCTATGCGGAAAATATGGACAGAATGGTTATGGAATTCATCTTGTTGAATGACAGACGGTTACTCTGTCCAAGATGGATGGTGGCCTTGGGATCAAGAGCTTGGAAACCATGAATAAGGCACTATTACTGAAGTGTGCCAGTAGACTTTGGGCAGTGATGAAGACATTGTCGCATATTAATTCGTAGGATCTACAGTATTGGGGATCCTCTCGGGATGTCACTCACACCATCCACAATTTCACTCAGCTTTCTAGAAAGGAATCACCTCGGTGCTTCCTCACTTTCATGAGCTTTTTCGACCGGTGCTCTGTAATGGTAGCTCTTTCTGGACTGGTGATGAGTCCCTTTCAACTCGATATCCGCAGCTTTTTCCTTTAGCAGAAAACCATATTGTGCATGTTTCGAACTGCTAGATTGGTGGGTATTGGATGCCTCACTTCTTAACGGACTTTTCTGACCAACGGCTTGAAGAATTCCTTACTCTGCTTGAATCATTGAGATATATTGATAGACCATCCATGGGCAGAGAACATTGGGTTTGGAAGGATAACTCTCTCACATTTAAAAGGGTTTACCGTACAATTTCCATACCTCCATCACCGAGGACGGATACTCCAGTTCATGACTGCAACTTTATTTGAGAAATTCATCTGCCAAGTAGAATTGGTTTCTTTATGTGGTTGCTGCGGAGAAGACATATTATGACAAGGGACCTTTGTGTGAGACTCTTCACGGACATTTCCAATAGGTGCCCTCTATATGATATGCGTACTGAAACAATGGCTCACCTCTTCTTGCCGTGCGTGATAACCGCCCCAATCTGGATTGATGTTAACCAAAGCTGACTCAACCATCTGGACCTCGACCTCTTTTGGGACTATTTGGTTAATGCACAGAATCGTGCTAAAGAGGACATCCTTCGCCCGCTTTCTACAATTGGGTTATATGGTTAGCCCGAAATGGTGCATTTTTTTCTTCTCAGTGTTTCTATTTCAAAAATGTAATCTTTCAATCTAGGTATCTTCTCGAGTCATGGCTTTTGTAAGTCCCTATGTAACCTCTTTTATTTTAGCAATATACCTGAGGTATATACCTTAGTGTATTTCCCCTTTTTTGGTCTCAAAAAAAACTCCAGCATCTCCAAAAAATCACGACCCACCAGGTCCTAAAATTCAGGAAAGAAGAGAACCAGGAAACCATCAAATCCAGGGGAGCCAACTTATTCAGGTCAGTCATTGCTCGCTTGAGCTCAGGCAACAAAAATGGTCGCACCAGCTCCTAATACCGCAGCTTCAACAAGCACAGATATCTCTTCCTAACCATCTCGCGTCGATGTTGGGCGAACGTCTACTTATCCCTAGAAATGTCTTCTCACAGCCTCATCAATAAGACGATCACCAACAAGATCCCCCCCCCCCCACACCTCCATCTCAATCGAGTGGATAAGGTTCTACCTTTTGCTTGTTTATGTGTTATAAAATTGTTTTTGGTCAAGATATTACTTGCAAATATCAGCATTCAAATCAAGTCCAAGTAAAACACTACTGCGTACAATAAGGATGTGACTAGTCCTTCTAATAACCATGCTCCAAGTAGTTCGAGTTTAAATGTTGAGCTCAATGGATATCTTTTTTATGGAAAAATGAACAATGAAGATCTTTGCCTTCCATACATGAAATATGAAGGTCGGGTAGCTTGCATCTTTATTAAGGAGTTCACACTAAAGGCATTAAGACAACCAGCATCGAAGGGGAGCAGCGAGCATGATTATAAGCGACTCTGTGGATCTTGTTGGTGGGTCCATGCATCCTACTTCTGTACAAATTTTATCTCATTCTCCACCTACTCAAGTGATTAAAAAGAAATGAAACACTAAGAAATTATGTTTCAAAAGCCAACGGACGATTAACTAGTAAAGCCAATTATCCAAATCTTAAAAAAATGTCACAACTCATGACCTTACTTATTAGTGAGCACTTCAATCCGTCGTAAGGTGTCGATTTCTCTTGTGCTAGCAATATTTTTATTTGATAGGTTGCTTTTTTTTTTCAAAACAATCACTCGTTACTGAAGAATGAGGGCCACAGCAGCATAAAAACTGATCGTTCGCTCACGAGCCATTAAAGGTTACAAACTTATAGTCAATCATAGGGAAATGTATAATGCCACCTCTTCCCAAGGATATTTAACAAAACTATCTTAATGGATCCAATTTAGAATTGATAGTTCAACCTTAAGCTATGGTCAGGTGTCTCGAAACACGATATTATTTAGAAACCTATAAAAAATTATCGTAGTCCTAATTCACTTCGAACGCGACCGGCAAAGCTCCCTCTTTCTCTGCATTTATAGGCTCGCTTTGAACCATAAAATACGCGATCATTATCAACTGTCATCAAATCACACGACGGGGATAAGAAATCACCGGAATTGGATCAGCTTACACGGATTTGACCTGTGGGAGATCCGGATTCGTGGAAGAGGGCGAGATTGGGGGAGAGATCTGGTCGTCGGACGGCTCGCACGGATCTATATCTATAGGCAGAGATCTGCGCGAGTCCCGACAAGAACGACGGCAAATGATCACCGGATTTGCGCGATGGGCGGATGAATCACAAACTCGGGCATTCTACTGCGGAGAGCGGCGGCGAGACGGCGAAGGCTCGAGTATAGCGGCGATAGAATGGGCGGACGCGCGCGGGGACGAAGGACGGGGTGTTACAAGGTGGAGGGAGGAGGGGGTGGGGGTCGAAATGGGGAGAAAGAGAGCGAGGTCAAGTAAGAGGTGAAATGCACAGGAAAACTTTGTTTCATTAGGGCATTTTTATTAAATAATTATTGAAATAATAATACTTAATTGTAGAAGTGTGAAAATTTCCTAATTAACAAAATATGCCCATGACATTCACGAGTCAAAACGGTAGTTCATCTCTAAAATAATACCTCATACGTCGAACTAAAAAAATTATATTCAATTCGACAAATAAGATGTTCGGTACGTTAATGGTAAATTTTTTCTAAGTTCAAAATGATGAGGGAGGATGGGAAGTTGTTGTGTAATTTAAATGAAAAGTTTTATGATAATTAATTTTAAACGTTATTATATCTCTTTAGATGATTGATCATCACTTTTAAATCTTAAATTTGTACTACAACAAAGTTGACATATAACAAAGTTGACATATGATGATGAATGATTTAATTTTTATCGTCATAACTATTGTAGGTTAAAAGATGACGAAGTATGATCGAGATGAGGAACACGCGAGGATCGAGAAGACATGTCCTTGGATTTTTTATAATGGTAATATATATATATATATATATAAACTACGGATGTTTTTTGTAATTGCATACTGCAATTTCACGTAATTGATGGATGCTTGTGTTGTTGAGTGCATGTCTTATTGTCATGGCTTTGTAGGCGCATATCTACCAGAGATATTAGATCGAGTTTCAATTAATAAAGACGTTGGAGAATGACCGCACACATTCGATCATTACCGTAAAAAGAACATGTAACAATAAATATTTTGAAAAATCTACACTTTCCCATATGATTACTGAAAAATGAATTATATTAGTTTCAGAAGTCTCAGATATATATATTGAAATATAATTAACAATGAAACATCTATAAACTACTATTTACTATTTTTAAATTTTTTCTACTATAGCAGAACTAACATAAGACCACAAATAATTTACCATTCATTACCCTACCCTACGCAGTTAAATTTATAACAATGAATACTATTCACTACAAAATATTTATGACTCTTTAATGTTAAATGAATACTGTATTCGATATCATATTGCTATCAGTTGTTCAAGATCAATCTCCTAAAGGATTATGACGTTTAAAACTGGTTTACTGAAGGTTACCATTTAAATTTACCTAAGAACCTTCCATTCTCAATCCCCAATGGAATTAGACAAAATTTGCTATAAAATCTCGTAACTCGATACCTCATGTGAGGTCTCAAATTGGAGTGGAGGATTTTCATTTTGATTCATGAGGTGTCGTTTTGGAATGGACTCCAATTTAAGCGCATCAACTGCCGATACAAATCTTTTTTTTTTAAATTACAAAAGTTTTGTACATATTTTTATAAATAATTATCTAATAAAAGGAGCTTTCATACCACAAACACCATAAACTTTGTTAATCACTCACTTGTCCCAATTATCATCGTAGTTATCACACGATCCTTATAAACTTGCTAACTCGTACACCACAACCCAATGTTTTACACACAGTGTTTTATCCGTTAAAAATGGATGAAGTCAAACAATCCCCCCACCCCTCTCCCCTCCCCCCCCCCCAACCACCTCCTCTCTTTCACAGTGTCTTCCCCATCTCTGTCACATGCCTCCTCCCCTTCCTTCCCAATGTTATCTCCCCCTCCCCCGCTCATCCCCAAACGACCATGCCTCTTAGACCTTCCCCTCCTCAGATTCACAGCCACCACCAGTTCTCCTCCCCAAAATGATACCTCCATATCGTCGACTATCTACCGACATGGTCATGGATGTACCACAACCATTCACCTCCCACACTAGCAGAGGCTCCTCGTAGACTATCTTAACTTGTGGGTGTGCTTTATGATCCTGTTGGGCATAATATTGCTCTTGTACCCAACTACTTTGAGGCGCATGCACATGTTGCTCCTGTACAAGGTCGACTTAGTGTATAGGGGCGAGGATGCAGAATTGATAGGTACCCTCATGTTGGATACTTTTTCGACTAGATCCTCCACTTCTTTCGATAATCTGGTAAGGCTCTCAAGTTCGGTGAGCTTGTGTAGCTCACCAACCTTCTCGTTGATATGCTTGACTGAAGTAAGATCATTGGCTATAATCCCCATGTTAGGGATCATGTCCTCTGTTATATCTGCTACAATCTTCTTAGACATCTCCTTGGTTAGAAGTGAGGAAGATGCTTGAAATGCACTAATGGTGGCTTGTGAACGGCTTGTTTTTGCCATCTGCTCGAAGAACTTTCGTACTGTGTTTGAATTCTTGCTCAGATAGCTTCCTCCACACACGTTGCTCACCAACCCCTACATCTTAAGGGTAAGACCACAGAACAAGGTCTAAACTAAGATCATCTATGAAATGCCATGGCATGGGCATTTCCGTAGTAGGTCTGAGAATCTCTCCCAGGCTTCATAAAATGGCCCGTGGGGAAGTTGGACAAAACTTCTGATCTTCGACCTCATTTGATATGTCCTACTAAATGGGTAGAACTTCTTGAGGATGAGATCCATGAACTGTATCCATGTAGTATATAAGATCCCTAAATTCTTCAACCGATGAGCGACCATATCTCTTAAGGCAAATGGGATCGCTTGCAACCTAATATAGTCTTGACTAACTTGGGAAGGTTAAGGTTGTCACAGATGGGTACAAAATCCCTCAGAAAAGGATATGGTTCCTCTGTAGCATTAACGTTGAACTTTAGCAATAGTGCTAAGAAATGCAGGTTCAAATTAAAAGCCTCAGCTAGTGCAACATGCTGGAGTCAATTGTAGTTTCTCATTTAGGCATGACTAGTGGGTCAGGGGCCCACCTACCCAATATGTTCATGGGTCAGGCTTGGGCTAAGAAATTTCATGAATGGGACAACCTAACTGATTATTCGAGAGATTCAAGGGTCTTTATTTATCAATGCAAATAATGTGATAACAGTGTCGCTGCAACCCTAAATGTTCCCATAAAAAAACCTCAAGTAGAAAATCAAACAAGGAAGATGCTCAAGAGAAATAAATGTTATTTGTTTTACCTGTATAGACTGTAGGATCGAACTTAGGGAGGCTACAATACCCGAGGATTTATAATTATTAAAAATTAAAGTAGGCTTTTTTCTTTTTCTCTTTGATGTTTCTATGTCTTTTCATGCCTTTTGTATTTTTTATGGATTTTTATTATTTTTTAATTATTTATTTACATTTTTATTTAATTTTTTAGCGCTTTTAGTTTTATAAATTTTATATTTTTAATTATAAAATAAAATAAATAAAGAAAAAATGTGAAATAACGAATACACAAGGCTCTTTTGGATTTTAAAAAAATGGTAAAGAATAGTCAAAAAATCAACCATTTTTTTTTGTTTTAGACAATTATTTACTATTTTTGTAATTTTTAGAGATATTTAACTATGTTACGATTTTTAAAATAACTAAAAATAGAAAATAATACACAAACACAAATAAAGCAATAGTTTTTGGATTTTAAAATATAAAATAAAAGAAAAAATACTAGAAATATAAACAAATAGAAAGCAAAATTTCCTATCTTTAAATAAAGCTATTTTTTATAATCTTGCGATTTTTAAATGATTTAATATGATTTTTTTAGTATTTGTTTGTGTTTTCAATTTTTAGGATTTTATAAAGAATTTTTAAACCAAATTGTAGAGGAAGTCAAATAAGTCACAATACACAATTTTTTGGAATTTTTAAAACAATTTCATTTTTTAGGATTTTTATCAGTTGTGTCCCTCTGAGATATTCAATATCAGTTATGCCCCTCACTTTTTGGGAATATCACTTGTGCCCTCGACTTTTCTTCATTCTATCACTTGTGCCCCTCCGTTACTTTAGCTGCCAACAAATTGAATTTATCCATGGTTTTTTAAAACCATGGTTTGGTTAAGAGGGGTAAAACGGGAAACCTTCATCTTCTTCCTAGGGTATGCCTTCGGTCTCATTGGGTCGTCCTTCGAGAAAGTCGGTGACGTGGGTGGTGGCATCATCCTCATGTTGATGCTTAGTAGGGACAGTCGGCGACGTGGGAAGAGGGAAAAGAGGATGTGGAAGCTTGGGGCATAGGAGAGGAGGGTAGAAGGAGGGGGAGTTGGGGGTGTAGGAGAGGAGGGGGCAGAGGAGGGTGGCCTGGGGGCGGAGGAGGGTGACACGGGGGGAGGAAAGGAGGGGGGAAGCTCGGGGCGGTGGAGGGGGACGCTCGGGGCGGAGGAGAGGAGGGGTGAAGGAGGGGGTAGATGAGAGCGGAGAAGAGGAGGGGGCAGAGGAGGGTGGCCTGGGGGCAGAGGAAAGGAGGGGGAAAGCTTGGGGCGGAGGAGAGGAGGGGCGAAGGAGGGGGGAAGATGGGGGCAGAGGAGGGTGTCTTGGGGGTGGAGGAAGGAGGGGGAAAGCTCGGGGCGGAGGAGTGGGGAAGCTCAGGGCGGAGGAGAGGAGGGGGGAGGCTTGGGGAGGAGGAGAGGAGGGGGAGGTCGACCTGGGGAGGACTGTATCTGGTGTGAGGAGAAGTCGAGCTTGGGAGCTTGAGGGAGTCGTCGACAACATCGATCTCAGCGGCGACGGTAGAGCAGGACGTGAGGGAGCGGACAACCTCATCCTTGAGGTCGATAGCGGCATGCTTATGTATGATGGCGAGGAAGAGGGTGGCGACGTCGGAGGCAGAGGCCATGGGAGAGGGTGATACGGTCAACAAAGACCTCACAGTCCATTTTTCCTATTTTATTTCTGCTTGTGTCCTCAAAGTTAACGTCCGTTTGCAATGGGCACAAGTGATATTCCCAAAAAGGGAGGGACATAATTGATATTGGAATATCTCAGATGGGACAGCTTATAAAAACCCATTTTATGATTTTTATGTAAACATGGCAATTTTAATGGTTTTTGGATTTTAAAAATAACAAAATAAATTAATTTTGCAAATAAAAATTAGAGGTGGTAAAATAAGCTAACAAGAACTTTGTTGTGATTTTTGATGAATTTATGGAGTGAATTAGCAATTTATTAAACATAATTAAGCAAAGCACAATTAATTTGGGATATAAGAACCTTCTTGTAGATATATTATTTCTTGGCATTGAACAAATAACAAAATAAAGAACTACATGACATGAAATGCAAAATACACAAGAAAACTCATGTTGGTGCATGTGAGATGCGTTGGCAAGGACTATTATGTAATAATTATATTTTATAGAGGCTGAACAATAATTAAAAACTAAGATGAATTTATGACAAATTCACCAGTTAATCACGTGCTTAGGCACGCCGCTCATTTCAATAAGGACTCACATGCAAATATAAAAACTACCAAGGATCTCGATGCAATTATTCAAGCACTAAACACACGACCGTGCCCAATCGAGGATTTATTTGCAAATAAAATAAAATGTAGGGCTCAAAGTGTAAAAATCACCAAATGCATGCGTAGCACGTGCTAGTTCTACGGCCCTGATCTGATCTAGCCTCCTGGATCTAACAACTTAAGTTTGGGGAATCCCCGACAGCTGAGATGGAATACGGGCTCTTCAGTTCTTGATCTGATGATGGAGGTGGGTGGTGGAAGAATTCTGATGAATGGTTTGGCTGATGAACTTCGAAATCCGAGACCTCATCCGATTCGCCTCTAAAATGGCGCCTGAAGGTCGTTGGAGCTTCCTGGTGGTCTCCCCAATCGATCTGATCTGGTATTGATGTTTGGGTGCACCGATCCAAGATCCGGAGCGACAGATATGCTTCAAGTGAAACTCAAGCCCCAGACAAAGATCAAGCTCCATAAGAGACACATGTTGCATGCAAATGGTTCGCTGCTCTGAGATGGATCTCCGACCGCTCTTATCAGGCTGAAACAAAGAGGAAATGAGGGGAATGGACGGCCTCTGAAAAACTCGAATTTCGCCCTCTTAATCTAACCGTATTAACGATTAAATGTGATGTGTTCGTTGTAGTCAGGCAAAAATCGGATTATTTAAAAACTACTTTAATTAATTTCTCAATTAATATCGAGCGACAATGTTTAGTTTACTTGGGAAAGTCCAAGGTCGAACTCAGGGAGGAAGCTTTCTCCTTAGTTTAATTTAAAGTCGATTCAGATGCTAGGTTTTCAGGAGATTTTTTTATGGTTTTTTATGCAATTTTAAAAATATGCAAGGCAATCCTGGACAAATTTGAGGGTTAAAAATGTGAATATGATCAAACTAAGTCCAAAAATTCTCAAACTTGTCCAAAATGTCAATTATAATGAAATGAAGCTACCCTAATTTTTTGAGAAATTTTCGACTCTAAATGAATTACCTACGAATTAAAATGAATACAGGGTGGTTTTCACAATTTTAATTTTAATAAATACCAAACTAGATTATTTTCAAAGATAAAAATCATCCAAGATGACTCTATGTGAAATGAATCCAAGAAAATTACTAGATCCCAAAAACAACTAATTTTTGACTTATTAAAAATCGATTAGACGAAACACCACTTAATTTATTTAGACCTCATTATCCATGCAAATGACATGATTTTTGGGCACAAAATAGAACTATTCAAACTCTACCTACTTTGATTTTTTCACAATTTTTGGAGCTATAATCGATTTAATAATAAATTAAAGGCAAGCAGTGGGAAAAATATGTTATTTTCCAAAAAAAATAATTATATTAAATAATCTGAAGCTCACAAAAATATAACAAGCATTCATAGTGATAAAGCCTAAGATGTTCTACAATATGAAGTCTTTTCAATGATGAAATGATGCTAAATGGATGTTGATGAAATGATGCTAAATGGATGTTTAAATAAACATGCGAACACACGGATGTAAATACAATTACAAAATTAAAAATTGATAAAGAAAATATATGCTAACTGGACTTTTGTGCAATTACCTAGACTTCATGGGGGGTGATTGTGCAATTTTTCTTGTGCTCTCCTGACTTGCACGTGATGCTGACGTCACGGGTCCTTTTGCGATTCTGAGGAGAAAGGAGGGCTTCAATGCAACTTTCACCACCAGGGCACGTGCAAAGCACATGCCTGCTTGAGAAGGACTTGAACTCAATTTTCTAGGGCTCCGTGGGCACGGTCGCAATTGTTTCACCCCACCACGTGAATGTCACGTGTATGGGCCAAGCCCTTCTCTTCTATGCAGGGGGAAAACATAGGCGGAGGAGCTGAGAGTGGTGGGCGACAAACGCCCGGTGGTTGGCTACGAGATGGCAGTCACACACCCTCTGATGAGTACCTCGGAGCAGCGCACGACGGTGAACAATGATGGGGACTGGAGCTTAGGTTGCCGGTGGTATCGATATGGCTGAGAGGCGCGCCGCAGGTGGAGGCTCGCACGCGGACGTGGCTGTGCTGGAGAACGACCGTGGGGCAAGGAGGGGCGTGGTGGCGCCGCGGAGAAGGCCTTGAAGAACTGGAGCCGGTGCAGCGTGTCACGGCTGTAGCTGATGGCAGAACCTGGGCTTAGGCGACACACGCCCGAGGTCCAGGGAGGTGATGGAGCACCAGGTGTTGCTGGCGGCGGAGACGCGACCACAGGTACATGGGCACGCGTGCGTTGGCATGGCCTCTCGTGAAGCGAGCTGAGGATGTGCGCGAAGACCTACAGAGGAGAAGATAGGACGCTCGAGGTTGGGGGTCGCGACTGTGGTTGTCGAAGATAGAGAATACGAGCGATTGCTTGGCGATGCTGCTGCTCGATGACGAGGCGTAGGAACAACGAGCTCGAGGCGCGTCTAAGGTGGTGGGGGACGTGTGGAGAATATGGATCGTGGCTAACGGAGATGGAGTTGCGATGGGGGCGAAGTCTACGGAGGGAAAGAGATGGTCAAAGTTGTGATGTGCGGGCGACGAAGTCGTGTGGACGAAGGGTGCGAAGGGCTAGGTCGAGAACGGGAGCTGGAGTGGGTATGGTCGGGCCGTGCGTGGAAGACGGGACCACGGTCGTTGATGATTGCTACAGCTTGGTCATGATGGTCACGGGTGGACCGGCGAAGGTGTTGAGAGAAGAGAAATAGAAAAGATGAAGCGGAGAGGTGGTGCGATTGGGAAACAAGGGAAAAGTAGAAGAACTGGGGAAGAAGTATGGAGAAGAAAAGAACAGAAGGAGTACCTGGAGGATGTGATTGAATGCCTGGGAATTCAAGGCTCTGGTTGGAGCCTCGGTCGTCACTCTAAGACCGGCAGATGCCAGAGCTCGAGCACACAACGGGTTGGGCTGCAACAAGGCTTGTCGGGAGCCTTGGATCACGCCTTAAGGAATCGCCCTCATCATCGCTCAACTCACTTAATCAACGCTATCACCGGTGATGGTGAGGGGCTGGAGGTTATCTAGTAGACGGCGGATGATTCGAACGACGGAGGTGGAAGGGCCTTTATAGGCAGTTTGAGGTGGGCGATATCGGGGGGGGGAGATATGGAGTACGTGGCCGTTGCTGGTGGGTGACGCAGGCGTGAGGAGGAGATGGGCGACGGAGGGCCGGGTCTCGCGAGGCACCGCCGCGCGTAGCGAGGCAGGTGGTTGCAGGCGATGGAAAGTACCCGGGGTTTGACCGCGTGATGCGGGAGGAAGATGCATGGGTTTATCGGGAAAAGAAAACGTGAGAGGGGGAGAGAGGAAGAAAGGTGAGGGCAGGGGAATGGACAAGATACCACGTAGCGCGCTCGGGAGCGGCCACGTGGCAGGTTATTTTAATTATTTAAAACGATAATAATAAAATAAATTATTTAAAATAAATTATTTAAAATAAAATAAGTAAAAATTATAAAAACGGGTGACACGTGGCGGCTCCAGAAGCTGCCACGTGTCACTCCCAGAAAATTCAAAAATTAAATGTAAAGAAAATAAAAAAGAAATAACAAAAGGGGTCAAATCAAAAAGTGGTCAACAAGAAAGTTTCCCGTCTCGATGAGATCTACAACTTTTGTTAAGGGCTAAAAATCAAATGAAATCATTTGTACAAAGTGTATTTTTGGGTGTTATCTTATAAGTATAAAATACCGCATTTTTATATTTTGCAATTTTTTATCATTTTTAATTCGAGAAAAATAGAGAAAATACAAAAATATATATTCACAATTTAATCTATTTTTGGATTTTTAATAATCATGAAAATAAAAATAAATAATATAAATGTAAAAAGGTTAATATGTACAATATACAATAGGGGTCCAAAACTCAAGTATCACATACGATATCCGATTTTTAGGAAATTGGTCTTGTTTTGAAGATCGTTGAATGCATATTACTTTAAAAGTGAGTCAACCTGAATCGGATATTGTATAAGAGAGATATGCACATTTTAAGGTTCTTGACCTCAAACTTGGATTTGGATTTTATTGGATGATTTTACAAGTTAGTATTTTTTGATATTTTTCTTTATTAGTATTAGTAATATATACACTATAGAGTTGATTTTATTGGATTTGGAGTTAGTATAAAATATATATAAATAGGTGATTTTAGCTAACACACAGGTGAATATTTACAAGTGAATTTGGTTCCTTATTTAATGAAAATATGAATGCTAAAATGTAGATATTATCTATGCATGCATGAATGCTAATTATGCAATATAAGTGAAAATATGCCTCTAATTGCTCGAGAACAAAGCTTTATTTTCAACTTTTAGAGCGATGAATCAGAGATTCATTAGCCTCCTGTGATGATTGTCGGGAAGGAGGCTATCTTCCAGATCCGGGACAGATTTGGATGATCAGAGATGGGAGAAGAGCGGAGAATCGTGTGGCAGAAGTGAAGGGTCGGTTGGAGCTAAGAAATAACAAGCGAAGGCCTCCGATCACAAAGATTTGAGGTTGATTTGGAATCGATCTGATTTGACCTAAATCGAAATGAATTTATTGAATTAAAGAAGAACATAAAAGCTAAACTATGCTAAATTAACCTATGGTGAGAATGAGGGTATTATGGCCTCGATTTAATGACGACGGGTCAAAGAAGCTCGGACTCGTCGGCGGAGCTCTGGCAAGTGGTTGGATCTCGTCTCCCAAGCCAAATCACGCTCTTCCGATCGTAGAGAAGAAGCTGTCACCGCAACTTCATCCAGGGATCAACCTCGGGTTAGGAGGTGGTTTTGGATCTGGGGAGTCTTTTATAGAAGATGTCTCAAGTGAATTTTGAAATTACGGAGGCGTGTGAATCGAGGCATGAGGAAACAAAAACTTATTCGGGCTAAGTGAATGATTAATCGGGCAAAAGTTTATTGAAGAAATATGGAGGTTTGGATCAAAGGGTCGGATGGGAAAAATCAGAGAAGATAGGCAATCGAGCAGGTTCACATCTCACCTCGACTGTGATGAGCATGTTGGTTCTCCAGAATGGCAATAAGAAAGAGGCATAGGCAAATCTGGATGGAACGGGATGATGATGATGTCAGCAGCGACACGAAGTAGAGGGATTAGAGCGAATTCATTGTCAAATTTCATAATAAACAGTGAGGGACTGCCCAATCATGGAGGTAGGTAGTGCGAACAAGAGGCGGGAGTCAGTGGAAGTCTTCTGGCGTTCGCCTCGACGACGATGATATAAGGTTTAGGAGGTTTTGCGATGTGCCGGCAGAGGCAGTGACGACAGCATAAGATTTGCCAAAACGACGGAGAGGAGGGCACGGTTCCTGCCATAGGTGAAGGGCAGAGGTGGAGCCATAGCCGGATACGATGATCTAAGGTTTATGGAACCATTCCTCGACACATGGGAAACATTACAGAAGCATCCCATAATAATAGATTTTTCTTTCGAGTCTAGGAGCGAGACAAAAAAATCAATGATCCATTAACCATAAACATCAGAGTGCCATACAATAATGGAAGAATAAAATAAATTAACCACAAAAGAATCATCAAGTCTGAATTACAAAATAAAATAAAACAGGTCTGACAATAAGTTTCCATACAATAACTGAATGGACTAGACTAAAGCAATGCCTCCTCAATCCAGCTGACGATCCAACACCTTACTTTCCGCTAAGCTGCAAGGTTGCAATCAATATTAGTAAAATGAAGTTGACTAAGTATACACCATCAAATTATGAAACACTCCATAATTATCTGTATACCTTGGACATAAAAAAATGCTAATACAATGACAAATCCATGCAATAAAAAAATATATGTCAATAAAAACAATGAACCATATCAAGAACTTTCAATTGTACATATTGCCAAGAGATAACAATAGCAATACAATAAATTTCTCTGATCACATATTTCAAGATGACTAATCAATATATGTGGAAATCAATATCAATAGGAAAATCATTACCCCATGCCGATACTGGGCAACCCGAGCTTAGATAAGAGCCAACTCGTTCCCAAAATCAAGATTGTAAATCATAAAATTTTCCAATACAAGGTCTTATATCCAAACCCCAAAGCAGTGGACATCAATACTAAGTCAACCGTTGTAGCGGAAATTGTTTAGGAGTAGTGTAGAATTACCTGTCTACAATGGCCAATTGGCGGAGTTAACCGTCCGCGCGGCACTTGGCCAGGTCAAAGTCTTCAATGGACTAACAATGAACAATGTCTACTCCCATACAATAATGGTGTCAAAATCAATAATTATTTTACAATAAAATATTTGAACATAAAAATGTAAATTAACCTATAAAAAATGATGTATTTATCTCTGTAATATTTAACAACTAATCTGTAGATAGGCATTATGGCTAAAAATCAAATTAGCACTTGAATATCTAGGGTTTTACCAAGGAAATATAGTCAAAGCATTCTGAGAGATTAAATAAAGCAACAATCAACAGTCGGTAAAATCTAATGTGGGTATAACCAATAATTATTTGAGACATAAGTTAATGTACATACCTTTTTTCTCTCAAAATCCATAAGAATAGATCCCTATAATTCTCTGTTTAGGGAAATCAGTTATCACTTAAATAAAAGAGATGTATTTCAATGTCACATGCAATCCGTAATGCATCATATCTATTATTCAAAATCTAACAGTCGCAATACCCCCCTTTTTTTATAAATACACTAATCCAATTATTATAATTGCTATTTTTTGGGTATCTATAATTATGTCTCCTAATCTAATGTTGTTATCTTAATCTGATTGCCAAAGATTTCACGGATACATCATACTTGTGTAATTTCAGTACCAAACTTTCCCTTGAATACATATTATGCTTAGATCAACAAAATTTTACAAGTTTACATCTAATATATAAACTACCACATGGGCTGATACGTGTTTTACACCACAAAAAATCTATTGTTCATTTCATAAGTATACAACTAGTGGATACTCTTTAATTAATTAGTACATGAGTGGAAATACGAAGCCTGTGATTTTAATTATCTGATTTCCTGAAGGATGAAATAATCAACTAATTACATTTCTCTTTCCAGAAAAATTAACTACGTAGATATATTTTGTGTAGTTTTATTTTAAAGAATCCGCCCATATAGTAAATCTATACCTGTCGACAATATGCTGGAAAACGACGACCCTCATCGAGTAAGAAATGCATCCAAAAAAATGATCAATGGTGTACCTTGTCGTCAACGATCTCGACGACTCTGATGTCAACAAAAATCTGTTGCCTGACTTGAGACATGATGAATACTCATTCATCATTCTTTATTCTTATATTTTAGCTACAAAAACCTTTGCAAATGCATGTATATGTTTGTAAATACAAATAATTACCAAAAGCATGCATAGTGTAAAAACTAATAATTAGCATGTTTTTGTGCAAAAATAAAAGAATAAAGAACTAAAAGAAAAAGGGGGAAATATTTAGAATAAATATTGAGCAACCTAATCCCAGGGGAGGGCTCAGCATGGGCCTGACCGCATAAAAGCCAAAGTAGAGAGAGATAGGGAGCTCATGTGTGTAAATATCCCTGTAAATATAATAAAAATATTTTCCTCCAAAAATGGAACAAAATGGGCTTGTATATATGTATAAGTATTTGTAAATACAAAATCAAAATAAAAAGAGAAAAATTAAAAAGAAAATAAAAATAGTCTTCCTTGTACATATTCACCATGTATATAAAACCACTCTTATATTTATTTAGCCTTGTAAATAAATAAATTAAAATACCTAAAAATTTGTAAATATTCTATCTTATATGCTGTAAATAAATAAAATAAAAACCATAAAAACAAAAATCAAATAAAAAGAACAAAATTAAAAACCAAAAAGAACATTGTATATATATACCATGTATATAAATGTATATATCTATTTATTTTACCCTTGTAAATAAATAATAAAAATAAAATAAAAACATCAAATTATTCCCAATTTTATGCTATAAATAAATAAAATATAAAATGGGAATAAAAATGTACAAAAATAATTAATTAAAAATCAAAAATTAAAAAATCAATATTGTGTAAATACCTATGTATAACACTATAGCGTACATACCTTATTTTTATTTCAAAAAAATAATTAAAAATCACAAAAAATAGAAAAAATTAAAACAAACATTTTTCATGTTTTTGAGTTTTTAATAATTCGGCCATTTATTATTTTATTTCGAATTTCTAAATATTTCTGATGTGGCCTATTCTCATTGGTCCACGGGGGATGTTGACCCCCCGGTCAACTCCCCCCCTGGACCACTTAGTCCTGGATCCGTGCCCGCGACCCGATTTCTCGAAATTTTGCACACTCGATCCGATCATCAAATCCGTTAACCCCGGGCCCTAATCCGAGCTTGATCATCCCTTATCCACGCCCGGGGTGGATTTTGGGGATCCGCGCTTCGAGCTGCTCGCCCGACTCCCGTTTAGCCGGACCCCTAGAGGTATTTAGTCCGAGCTCCGCCTCCTTCCTCAATCATATTTGGATCGTTTCTCTCCACCCCAGGACCTCCACAGCCTTCGCGAGAGTGACAGCTCGCTCCCGGCCGTGTCGCAGCGAGGAAAGAGAGACCGGACCACTGATCCGGCAGCTACGCGCCGCCGTGCGCCGCCTGGAGGTGACGCTTGAGCCTCGGGCACCGACCACCCTCGAGGCAAGGACCTGGAGCATCCCCTGCTCTTCCCCAGTCGACTCCATCCATCAGGTAGCCTTCCTTCTTCTTCTATTTCCCGAATTTTCATTTTCCCCCAAATCGAATCGTCGCCGTTCATCGTCGATTCCGACCACCTTAGCCATCTGTTCGACCATCGGAGTCGACCCACATAGCCGCCTTCTCTCCGCGCACCTTCTCCACCCACTCATCCAACCCAGCTCGCATAGGAGCTGGGATTGGGGCTCCTCCGCCGTCGCTTCGCCGGAGCCCCTTCATCCCGACGTGCCGACCACCCACACCACTGCTAACCGGGTCGAGGCACTTTACCCTCGACCCAGGAGTGTGTTGCACCGCTTTGAAGGTCCAGAGGATCCCATCTGAGGGCTTCGTCCATTCGAGCAGCCGCTCCTCCTTCGCCAGTGCCGCCGGAGCTCTCCAGAGCTCCTCGCCACCATCGGAGTGGACCATTAGACACGGGAGGCCCAGGCGATCCTTCCCCAATATTCAGCAGCCTCCGAGGAGCTCGCCTGCACGCACACGAGCCCGGCAAACCTCACCGGAGTCCAGTTCGTCGAGCATCCTTCGTAGCCGTTCGATCCCCCCTCCAGCTCCAGATCAGATCTCAGACGTCCAGTAGAGGAGCCACGCCAGCCGTCCGATCATCAGAGGAGGGACCAGAACCGTCCGATCGACGAGGGTTAGTGATGAATCTCCATTTCATCACCTTTATTCTATCATTTTGGCCTCAAAAACCCCAGCAAATGCATGTAAATAGCATCAAATTGTACATAATAGCATTCCTGATTCATTATATTAATTCCACATTAAATAAGGTTTTAATGCCAAAATTATAGAATAAAGAGGAGAAAAGAAAAAGGAATAAAATATTGTAAATATTTTATGACCCAAACCATGAGACCAAGGCCAGCATGGTATTGGTCGACAAGGAATAAAGTAGGGGGAGATAAGGGCCAGTATACAATAAATACCTCATTCATTAATTCATTCATTTATGCATTTTTGGCACCTATTTTGTACATAATTATTTCTTCATCAAATAAAGAAACTTTGTACATGAAAGTTGTAGATAATAATGTAAATAAAAATATAAAATTGAGTTTGTGCAAAAATAATACCCAGTGTACATTTTATATACAGAATAAAAAGCCAAAATCTCAACTTCACAGACCCGTATCTTGCAAATAAAAACTCCAAATCATCCAAACTCACCTTTAATTGTATATAGCATTCCAAGAACTATTTTATAAAATTGGTTTCATAATTTTTGGAGTCCATATGCAGAAGTTAGGTTTTTGGCCCTCCTTGTATATAGGACTGATTAAGATATGCATTTTATTCAATGTTCATTATTTGTATAAATTCATATTTTTAGAATTTTGTAAATAATGTATATAATGCATACACATAAGAGAAGTTAAAGAAAACCAAAATTAATTTGTAAAATAAAATAAGTCTACAAATTCATAGACAAAATACCTATGCTATATACCTATATATAAATAAAAAGGATTTTATTCCTTGGTTCTTTTATTCTTTTATATTTTTATAATAATGTATACATTATACATGACTCATTAAAAATGTAAATCCAAAATAAAAATCAAGAAAATATAATAAATAAATTAAGTGTATAAAATACATAGATAAAACACCTATAAGTATACCTACATACACCTATACCTATTTATTTAAAAATATAAATAAACTCATAAAAATCAAACAAAAATACCTTTATACTCACAAAAATAAATTATAAATTTATAAAATAAGTCAATAAAATAATAAAAGAAAATAAACAAATTAAAAATAAAATACATAAAAATACATGTAAATACATACATATACACATTATTCAAATAAAACTATAATAAAACACCTTGAAAAATTCAATAAAAATCATAAATAAATACTAGATGAAATAAAACAAATTTTTTATTTTATAAGAAAAAATTAATAAAATCGTTTAAGGTGTCAAATAAATCAATTCCCAATCAAAATTTCTGTTTTGTCTTGTAGCGGCTGACGTGGCCCAATGAGGCGTCGGCCTTCGTTGACTCCCTGGTCAACTGTCCCATCCCTCGCCTGGCGCCTCTGAATTATCAAATCCCTGATTTTCCTCCATTTTTCGCGGCCATCCCTTCCATCATCCTGGCTCGCTTCCTTCACAAGATTTGTCCTCTGATCATCCATGATGCCCGCCAAAATCATAGATCAACGAGATATTCATTGGATCAGCCAATAATCGCCGCGTAATAAGACCTCTTGCCAATGTTTATAAATAATTAGCTCCGCCTCCTTCCTCAGATTTGGCCATTTTCATTCCACCCAAACACCTCGATCTTGCTCCTGGACCATTCCTCGTGACAGGGGGAGTCGCCCAGCGCCTCGACTTGGCCGGAGGACGGAGAATTTTGATGCGGCGGAGCTCCGGCGTCCGCCCTGCTCCCTGGAGGCCCCCAGGTATAAGAGCTGCTCTTTTATGCATTTTTAGTTCGCTTTTAATGTTAGTTTCCCATTCCAGTAATTAGATTAGGTCTTAGTTAACTCCTGTAGTTTAAAAATCAAAATTCGAAGTTCGCCGGAGCTTGGCTCCGATGACTTCTCCACCGTAGCACCGCCTGTCTCCGACCGCCTCGTTCATCCCATTTCAAACCTCTGCGCCTTCTCCATCTATCGCACACATTTGTTCAACCCAGGACTCTAGGTCTTTGCGAATCGGGGCTCCCCCTCCGCCGTTCGCCGGAGCCCCTTTGCCCACCTTCATTTTGCATCGCAACTTCACAACCCCGGGTCGAGGAGAAAGCTCTCTCGCCCGCGGTTCTTCCTATGCAGGTATATCGAAGAATAGAGCCCATCTGGGCTTGCATTGACCCAGGAAGAGGTTCCTGGGGGCCCCATTCTTCTCCGACCTCGCTCCATCGACTCGGACCCCCAGAAGCCATGAAAGCACCATCAGTCGACGCGGGATGCTTCCAGCTACCTTCTGAACACCTCAGACACGCCAGAGAGCCCCGGAGGAGCCCGAGCTTCTCGATCGAAGCTCGCCAGGCGCGAGCTTCTTCCCTGTTCTTCCAGGGAGCTCTAGCGCCGTCGGATCAGGAGGCTCGTCCCAGATCCAATAGGAGCCGTTCGATGAAGATATGCCTCGACCGTCAGATCAGCCAGAAGCTTCTAATCTGCACCCATCATCGGCGAATCGGCGCCGACCGTCCGATGGCTGACATGTGGATAAGTGACGCCTCCAGCGCCGCAGGATGAAACGCCTTATTTGGGGGTAAATTTCACATCTAACCCCCACCTTTTTGTAGTTATAGTTTAATCCCAAAAATAAAAGTTTTAGTTGTAAATAAGTTGTATAATTTGCATAACACCCCCTCATGTTTGGTTATTTACTTTTTAGTCCCTCAGCGCCTCACGTGCAACACCCACGTGAGGCGCGTGAAATTTGCATTTAAACCCCGCCGGGTTTCTGTAATTACAAAATGGTCCTGAAAATAAAAGCACACGTGTATTTTTATTGTGATTTTTGCATGTATGACCCTGTCAACTATTTTATTTGCAAAAATACCCCTGCCAGGCCATTTAATTTTTGAATGCTTTGTCTATTTATTTTGTGCTCCATATTAAATCGAAAAATCTTGCAAAAATAGACTTAAGTTCTTGTTTGGTTGTGCTTGAAGCTATATTTTTAGTTTTGCATTTTGTTGCATTTTTGCATTTATTAAAAATCAAAAACATGTCTTTTATTCACTGTCTAACTTATAAAATCCCAAAAAATATGAAAATGCCTCGAAAAATTCCAAAAAAATCCCTATGGCGCATTTTGACCTATTCTAGTGTCAGTCCAAAAATCCCTAAAAATCTCAAAAGGAAAACCTTGAAAATTCAAAAATACTCAAAAACTTCAAAAAAATATAAAAAATCAAAGAAAATCAGAAAATTATAAACTCAAGCCCTATTTATGCTTTGTTTTATTATCTTTATTAGAAAAATAGTGTGGAAAATTTTTGAGACCGTTAGCTATTTTTCAGGTCTATTTTTGTAACAGCCAGAACCTACTCCACTGTTTGCTATTATTTAGCTATTTAAAAATACTAAAAATATTTTCAAAAATGCCCAAAAATCACAAAAAATAATAAAAACCCATGAAAATCCCAAAAAGACTTTATTCCTGCATTTTGACTATTTTTGAGTATTTTTGTAAATATTATAATACCCCTTTATGTATATATAAATATATATTTCCTAAAAAGAAAAAAAATTAATATATATATAGATATATATATCTAATTATTTATATGTATTCTTATATCTACTTATTAACCTTAATATAAAAAAAGAAAAGAAAAAAAGTATAAAATATATACCCTTTTTTGTTATCCTTATATATACCTATATATATTGTATGTATTATAAGCTATCTACTAACCCTCTACGGGTATACATAATTAATATATTTATATTATATATATATATTTATATATTACTTAATAATAATAATAATAATAATCATATTTAAAATTCAAAACCCACTTCACACAAGGATGACTCTGAGATACATGTAGGCTATGGTATTTTGTATTGCTCTCTGTGGTTCGACCTCTACATGCTTGTCACTGTACATTTTATGGTAGAGTAAATAAAGATTAATTCACATTTATTTTTGAGCTTGATTGTTGCATTCTTTTATTGTGGGTTAATTGTTGATTGACACCGGTCTTCTATGAGTGGTAGCCTCAGCGACAACACTTTGATATTTTTCATGGTGACCCTCGTGGAACATCTGCGGTTATCAGATGGCGCCGTTGCCGGGGAGCAATGAGCATAGCCTAATTCATGTTGTTATTCTTGTATATAAAAATTCTTGATTTATCATCCCTTTTTGTGAGCAGCTATTTTTATTGCTATTAATCACCATGCTTCATTTATTCATTCATTGTGATTCTTTTATCTGCTCCATTTGATTGACTGAGCTATTCTAATGCAATTTTTTTGTGACTTTGATGCGAGGGTCCGCCACGCGAGGATGGCTTCTTAGGAGACCAAGGCAGCCGAGCTTGGAGGAGGATGGTCTTCTCTTCTCATGACCATCTGGAGAGTGCACCAAAGAAGTAAGGAGATGTGCATTAGATAGACTAGACACTTAGGAGTATTTATTTTGTAATTTATGGTGAGAGAGAGACCATTTGGCATGTAATTAAACAGGACTCTACTCTTCACAATGAGGTCCAGTGCCCGGGTGATTGTTCACCTGGGGGCCTCATCGCGGCTTTTTCGAGTTTTCATCGCCTTCTTTTATTTTGTTTTCCGAAGTTTTGAGCTTTCCGCCTTTCTTTTACTTTGTTTTGTGTGCTTGGAGCCCCTAGATATAGGTTGCTTGACTCGGTAGCTAGGTCCAAACATTAATAAGAATGCATGTTCCTATAGTCTACTTCGCTTGGATCTAGTCAAACTTAAACAAGCCGCTCATTTATCTCTTAGCCCTTGTGCCGCAGCGAGCCCTGTAAAGCGCTTTCTCCTAAGCTCAAGTGTGTTGAGTACAGAGGAGGGGTGAGCCAAGACCGGACCCTTCGGGCTAGAGATGAATGAGTGACTTATGGTTCTTCACATTAATAACAACTTATGTTTAGGACGATTTTGTGCCTTGCATACTGGCGAGTCGCTAGATACGGTGTTTAATTTGGTCACGTTGTAGCACGTGTACTTAGCGATTCGGTCAGAACCGAGAGAAGATCTCCGTGAAGAGTGTCTCGGCTTAATTTATATCCCGGGCAAGTCCGGGGTCGAACACAGGGAGGCAAAGGAACAACCTAGGTATTAATTTGAAAATGAAGATTTTAGATTTCCAAGTGGTATTTTTTTTAGATTTTTTTATGCAAGTAGAATGCCAAAAACAAAATGTGGGTGAATCAAGACACTAAGAAAGCATACAACAAGGCTAAATTAATTTTAATGTTAAATTAATCCAATTCAGCCAAATTATATTTTTCCAGTAAACTTAATCCAATGATAAATGCAAAACATATTTTTTTAGAATTTTAGGGGTTAAAATGCAATAACTAAAAATGCACACTTTTTATGGGTTTTTTCGTAATTTTTCACACAAACAGTAAGCAAAAATCATGAAAATTTTATTGGAAGTAAAACATGATGCAAGGAAGCTACAGTAATATTTTTGGAATTTTTTGACAAAATATGAATTTTTTATGGATTTTTTAGTGAAGACCGAGTAGATTTGAGTAATTAATTTCTATTAAATCCACGTTATCAAATTACTCAAAAAGCAAATTATCTCAAGTAGATATTTAGATTAGCAATTCAGGAGAGTTGAAATTTTGTAAAAATGATTTACGTGGAATTAATTAAAAATCAAATACTAAATTCACTCTACAAATTATTTCAGACACAAGACATCTCCATTTTGAATGAAATTTGGACAAAAAACTCATCACATATCAAGGCATCATATATATTTGTTGTGGAATTTTTAAAGCAACTATGTATGAGATATTAATTTAATGGCACAGAATGGGTAAACAATACAAAATTTCAGTGAAACAATTATCATTAATTACCCATGTGACATAAAAATACAAATAAATGGTCAAAATGTAGACAATTAGTTGCTCGTCACAATGGTATTTTTCTTTGAATAAAATGACACCAAAATGAAGTCCAAATTAACGCATGAACACAGGGGTCTTTGTGCAAACTCAGAAAACTATATTTACAAAGCAAATATATATAGGGACTTATTTGCAATTATAGAAACTATACAAAAAAGTTTTGCAATTTTTACAATTAAAAAAAAACCTTCTTCCTCCTTCGTTCTTTGCAGGAGATGAACCCAAAGGGGGAAGGTTTGATCGGCGGCGGCGGGCGGCCACGCGCGGCCGGCGCGAGGGCGGAGGGGAGGAGATCACCGCCGGCGGAGGAGGGACAGCGGTGAGGGGCCTGGTGGCGCGGTCGGTGGAGCCGCGGTTGGAGGGAGGGGGCGGCGGCGGCTGCTGGGCGGAGCGGGCTGGTGGCGCCGGCTGCGCGCAGGCGGCGCACGGCGGAGGCGCGGCCGCAGGTGGGGAGGAGGTGCGCCGGCGAGGAGGCGGTGGCAGCACCTTGGCTGTCGACGCCGCTGGTGATGGAAGGGAAGGGGGGCGGCGGGCCTGCAATTTTTTTAATTTTCTTTTTTTTATATTTTTTTTCTGTTGTTCTATTTTGCTGTAATAGAAACCTTTTTTTGTTTTAGATTTTTTTTAATTTTTTTTATGGTTTTCTTTAACAGAAAATATGTACAAAAAAAAACAAAATGGTAGATGATGAGTTGGTGGTGGTGATGATGATGAACTAAACAAATGGAGGATTTTTTAGGTGGTGATATGATGATATGATGTGATAAAAAAAGGAAACAAAATAATAAGAGATATGAGAGGGATAACTTACCTGATGTCCGCCGGCTTTGCGGAGCAGCTACGCTGGACTCCTGTCATCGCTTCAATCCGATTGGCGAAATCAAAATCGGAGAAGCTACACGAGCTCGATGGGGAACTCGTGACGCAGAGGGAAGCTCCGCGGATCTCGCCTGAAGGAGGTCGTCGCTTGAGGAAGACACTTCGCCGCTGTCACCAACTCCACGTTCTAAGCTCTCTCCTTTTTCTATAAGAATGGCGGATGGGGAAAAATGAGGATGTACATATGATTATAAAGAAGAAAAGAAAGAGAAGTTAGAAAGATGGTGGAGATGAATGGAGGTTAGATTATTGGTGGAGTTGAATGGAGGTTAGATGAAGAATGTGGGGTGGAATGGGAGTTGGTGGTAGAATAGAAGACTTGGTGGTTAATGTAGAAATGGAAGTTAGTGTAGAGAATGTGGAAAAAAATAAAAGGAAAATAAAATGAAATAAAGTAGGCTACTTATAATACAATAAAATAAAAGATAAGAAAAAGAGTGGAGAATTTACAAAAGAAGACTACAACATGTACATTTTTTTGTTTGCTTTTCTTTTTATATTTTTTTGTCTTTTTAATAGTAGCTATGTACAATAGGAAAATACAATAAAATAGTATAATCAAAATACAAGACCATAATGATTTTTTTGGATTTTTAGTAATTAAGAAAGATAAAATAAAAAATGAAGAAAGAAAGAATATATACATAATATACAATGTACATCTAGGTCCCAAAACCCAACTTTTGCAAACGAGCTCCGATTTTAATGAAACCACTTCCGTTGGATAGATAATTTTCTACTTGAACTTTAAAAGTGAGTTTGGTGAATTTGGAGTTCATACGGAGCGGGAATTTAGCTTGGAAGTTGGTCTTTACGGCTTTTTCCCATTGGGATCTAGGAGCATTTATTTGAGATATAATTTATTTTGTATTTTTGTATTTTTATGTACATTATTATAAACAAGTTAGAGAAAGAATTAGGCAAAAAAAGAGTTGAAATGAAATTATTAAAAATACATAAAGTTTTGAGTTATTTACAAGTATAAAACTCCTTTATTTTTGCGGCTTTTTAGTGTTGATTTATTTTATACAATTTAATATATAATAATTAGTGTATTTTATTTACAAGAGTCATTTTGTTAATTTATGGATTTTATAGACATTTATTTGGAATTTTACTCGGGGATTTTGCTAAGATCAAGATATTGTGATGATGAATCGCGGATTCATCACCCCCCTATACTTAAACTTTGCTAGTCCTCGAGCAAATAAAGAATGAATAAGTTAGGTTAACCCCTGACTGTGCATGTGAATACAAGACTTGATCCGTTGAAGAACTCTCGGTTTTAGAGATCCTAAAATTCTAAGCTAAACCAAGCTCTAGTCAAAAGGTACCCAATTTCCCTAATCATTAGACTCTCTTTGTATACATATATATAAGGGATATGACTTTAAGTGTTGACCGCAGTTACAAGAGTAGAGTCACAACGTCACCCAAGGTTCCAGTCCAAGAGACTCTCCTATGGACCCAATCCTCAACACTAGGGAATAAATCATTTCTTGCATCCAATCCACCGTCTCTTTAGTTGTCAGACTTGAAAGTGTAGATGGAAGGCCAGTCGATGGAAGGCATAGGATTGTGTCATTTCTTCTCTCCCTCTCATTGGAACAAGGATCCTCTCAAGTGCCTTATTACGCAACGCATTTTTTTTGGTGTTGATCAGTGCGTCCGTCAAGAGAAGTTGGAGCCGTCTGCACTTGTTTTCCTGGGAGTACACCGGGGTGTGCCTTTTTTGAGTACCTATCGTACCTTCTACACCCAGACTTGTAGCATTTACGATGCAGAGCCCTTTTTTGGTGCAAGCCCGACTCCTGGTCCTAATAGTGGTGGTCCAAGTGGACACTTTGAAATGGTTGGGAGCGCTCGCCTTTGGTGGAAGCTCTTTTGATAATTGACTTTGTGGAATGAGAGCTTTTCTTTGACATTTCATTGCTTTGTAGTATTTGTGGCTAGCTCCACTGCTTTTACCAAGAGTTGGCGCACACTGATCAACATTTTTTTTATTTTATCACACCCTGGCACATAGGTAAATATCAAGAGATAGTACAAGAACCATGTTCTCATACTGGCTAAATGTGCTGACACTCAGGTTTCATGAAGCCTTCATTGATTTTATCCCATCCTCGAGCATCATTAAATCAAGTCCAAACTCAAATCCCTCATCCCAGTTCCTCAAGTGAAATTTCAACTCATCTCATCATAACTGCAGTCGTGTATGTGAGGTGCTGATCATATTCTTAAGGTAGAGACTAAGCATGCAATATAGCACACACATCTTTCAAACTAGGGAAATGTGAATAATTAAGTCAAGGACCCTAATGACTAAGGCTGGTTAACTCAAAATATCAAGACCTCATAAACCAAGTGTTCTTGAACATCACTAGTCTTGTGTGAAAGTGAATTGTGTCAGGGATTAAACCAACTTATTAGTTAGTTTTTTTTATGAATGTTTTTGTTGTTTTGTTTTTTTTTGTTTTTTTTTTCAAAAAAAAGGGGTTTTTTTTGTTTTTTTGTTTTTTTTGTTTTTTGAAAAAGATAGGTGAATAAGAAAAGATTTTTTTTTGAAAAAGTTTTTTTTTAGTAAAAGAGTTTTTTTTTTGAAAAGTTTTTTTAAGCAAATAAAGAAAAAGAGTTTTTTTTAGAAATTTTTTTTTTACTTTTGTTTTTTTTAGGATTTTTTTTTGTGTACCCACCCCATAATTATTGTATAATACATACAAAAAATACGTGAAAGTACGAGGTATGGGTAAAGTATATATGTAATATATACACACCCCCCTATACTTAGCTTGTGCTATGTCCTCATGGCACTAGGTGACAAAAAGACATAGCTCGTACTAAGCGTAGGAAAGCTAAAATAATAGAAAGTATAGAAGTCGATCCGCCCCCCCCATACTTAGACTCTGGACAGCCTAAGTGTAGAAGAAGAGAAAAAATGGGGCGGACGAGGTCAAGAGGAGAAATGATGAGTAAATACACATGGCGGGCATCGGCCCCCCTATACTTAGGCTTTGGTCAGCCTAAGTATTGGAAAGAACACAAGAATGGAAGACCGATGAGAATGGGAAAGAATATACAAAAAGAAAATAAAAAGAAGAGAAGGAGCAAATCGGGTCACTCACCCCCCTATACTTAGGATCTAGTCATCCTAAGTATAGCCACAAAATGAAAACGATACGGAACTGGGGCGAGTGATGCGAATCATGAGGGAGGGAGGTGAATAAAGGAAGGAAAATATGTACAAGGAGGAGGAAGAATATACAAGGATCAAGAAGGTTTGTGACGGACCTTCTTGCGGGAGCGATGGGGTGGGTAGTATACACATGTGTCACTGTCAGAATCGTCCTCCGAAGAATAATAGTGAGGTGTGGGGAACGTCCAACGGGGGTCGACACACGGCTGCTTGCTCAAATATGGCTTCAGATAAGCCGAACTAAGCTCACTCATGTAGATCACCTCATCCGGACCTGATGAGGACCCCTCAGAAAGTTCCTTCTCTGAAACATCGAAGGTAACCTTCTTAGTCGGTTTTCTAGAACCTGAAGCATCAAGAGGAAGAGGAGATTGATACGTCTTAAGGAGTTCGGAGGAACACCTCAAGGAATCAACACTCGTTTTCTTCTTACTAGATGACCGACTAGAGGATGGAGCAACCGATTTATCAAGATTGGTCAATTTGGTCCCAGTTGTCTCCTTTGATGTATGTCCTGGATGTGGTGTGTGTGAGGTTCTGACCAGAGGTTCATCATCAGATGAGTCACCATATGCATTGTAATACTCCTGCAAGGTCAGCACACGTCTCTGATAAGGCACAGTGTTGTCAGTTAGCTTGACATTGTTGGGTTCTTGTGTCGGATCATCGAAATGATCAAGGCAATCCACAAAGGTCATGTCCGACTCACTGATAGCTTCTGGTCTTGAGTCCTCTCTAGAAGCTGTCATGGTGGTGGTGCAAGCAGTAGGCGGTGTGTGGTTGTAGGAAGTGTCTAAACCAATGGTTGTCTGGACAGTCGGTATCTCAGGTGTAGTAGAGAGATGGGACTCAACTGTCTCTCGAAGGTCGCGACTGTCTGCAACTTTACGGGTTACCTTGGAATATCGTGTGTCCTCAAAGATCGGGTGAGGTCGGAGTGCTCCCAATGCAGAGAAATCGATCTCCCGAGTCTCACAATCTATAGTTGCCTTAGCCAAGGCTAAGAACGACTTCCCAAGAATGATCGGAGACTGGGTGAACTCTCCTCGGTGCTCAATGTCAATGATCGTGAAGTCTATCTCCAGTAGAGCACCTTGAAAAGTGACGATGACTGAAATGGTTCCTCTCGACCGTTTAATGGTCCGATCTGCCAACTGAATGATATCTCTTGACTTCTTGGCAGATCCGAGTTTGAGCTTGGCAAACACGGAGGTCGGGAGGATATTAATCGGTAAGTCATCATCGATTCTTGCATGGGTGAATGTGGTATCTTTGATTTCACAATCAAATCTAGGCAACCGCTTTACTCTGCGGCTCTTGGTTTTTCTCCCTATCATCAAAGATGTGGCCATAGACACTATATGTATCTCAGTCCTTGTTCTCTTATTGCCCGACCTTTTAGGCATCAATTTACTTCTCACAAATCTTTTAAGGTCGGGAAAGTGTTCAATGGCCATTATTAAGGGAAGCTCAAAAATCAACTTTCTATCCAATGCTTCCCTAACTGCAGGATCCAAACTTTTTAGATCTTTTCCTTTTTCAATTTTTATGGTATTTTCCGAGTTTTCAATTTTTTTGGTCTTTTTGCTATGTGAATGAGGACTAGGAGAATGTACAGACTCTGGTTTGGAGGGAAAGTGGTTAGTAGAAGAGGGAGATAGAAGGGACTCCAGCTGTACATGATGTGTGGTCAATCCGGTGTCTTCCAGATTTTCGAAATTCAATCCGCAAGATCCATGATCCACATTCCTACCTGGACTCTTGATCGGTCTACAAATGTCATCCTCCAATAAGTTCTCATGACACATCATGAGAGAAGTCGACGCAATTGGAGGGTACTGCTGAGAACTCGGGCTCTTATACTCAACACACCTTGACTCGGGTGTGTAATACTGGGTTGAGTATGGCCCATATGTATGGCAGTTGTTGGTCAGAGCCTCATCAGGCGGAGTTAGTAGACAGGGGGTCTGTAAATCGGTCGCATGAATCCAATCCCCTGTATATGTCGGCTCTCCGAATGGGTGATATGAAGGTTGGTCAATGTGGTCTCTATCACTCAGGTCAATCAAGTCAGGAAGATCGTACGGTGCAGGCCTCTCCATTCGGTTTGTCTGGTTGATCATGTTGTACCCTAAGGTTACGTCGGGATGTGTGTATGGCAATTGTTGTTCTATCCCAACTCGAGGTGAAAGTGAGGTATGTGGGTTCAACTGATTATGCCAATCATTCATCTCAACAGTCGCTTGCTCTTTGATTTGTTCCTTGATTCCAGCAAGCGGACGAGAACATAGTGAGTCAATCCAGGATGGTTGTGGGTCAGGGGTGCAAGAATGTGGGGTAGATGAGAAGTACGAAGAAGTGGAGAAGTCAGTCGGAGTTCTGACTTCACGGTTGGGGTGTGGATATGAAGAGGACTGAGAGAGTGGAGATGATCGAAATATGGTCGAAGAAGAATGACGTGGATATGATGACCAATATTCTGACATCTTGGAGGTAAAATGGGAGAATGAAGCGGATCGAGGAAGAAAGCGTGCAAGTGCACCGAATAACACACAAAACAAACAAACACAAGAGCAAACCCTGAGTTCACCTACTCAACACAGTGATGGTCGCAAAAGTCCGACCGTTTATCTTTTCAGTTTTAATTAGGTGATAAATCAAGATATCAATCCAATTACGCAAGGCTCAAAAGTAGGTTTTGGGCACTATCCTAGGGATGCGTCCTCACCTCTCAACAATCATAATTAGCCAAGCATACAATGAGGGTTTTACTCTCCCAAAACAAGTGTTAGTTTTAGTCAATTTTTTTGATCAACTCTGATTAGCAGTCCCGATTTTATGTTTGGTTATCACTTGATTAGTCCACCAAACAAAGCACGCCTAACGATCAGTCTCGATTTCCTTTTAACCTAAGTTTCAAAAACCAAGGGGAGGGAGTCGAGAAAAACCGATGCAAATAATGAAATAAATGATGCATGCTCAGTTCAGAAGACTTACAGTGATCCTCGCGCTCTACATGCGGGATGCAAGGCAGAATTGAAATTTTATACTATATGAATGCAAACGAGAAAACCGTTCCTAAACAGGCAGTTCTATTAGCGAGTGATGAACAAGTTAAATTTGACTAATAGTCCAGCGGTCTAAGTGCGTCTCGTTAAATGTGATGTGTGGTCCTAAAAGTTACGAGCACAAGCAATAAAGATATTCTAATAAAATGCTCTAAGAGCCGCGAGTGCAGGTCCTATTCTACGTCAAGCAACCACACGACCACGAGCGGGTCCAAAGTCCAGTCCGGATACAAACGCGAGCTCTCAAACAAGAGCCGCTGGAAAGAGTGAATTACCTAAGTTATTACAACACAATAATTACAAAATGAAAAGAAATGCTCTCGAAAATAAATTAATTCTCCTCGCTCTTCAGCAGTCGACACGCGTCGCGTCCGTCGACCTCCGATGCACTCCAAGTTCACCGGGCCCTCGCAAGAAAAATAAAATTTATGTTAGAGAGATAAAAACAAAATATATACAAGAATATGAAGAAAAATAATTGAAAAAAAATGGAATAAATACAAGGTGGCTCGGGGGTCAGACTACCCGAGTAAAGAAAATCTAAATCCAAATTTTTAAACTAATCCCTAAGCCGTTTGCCTCCCCGGCAACGGCGCCATCTGGCGAGTCGCTAGATACGGTGTTTAATTTGGTCACGTTGTAGCACGTGTACTTAGCGATTCGGTCAGAACCGAGAGAAGATCTCCGTGAAGAGTGTCTCGGCTTAATTTATATCCCGGGCAAGTCCGGGGTCGAACACAGGGAGGCAAAGGAACAACCTAGGTATTAATTTGAAAATGAAGATTTTAGATTTCCAAGTGGTATTTTTTTTAGATTTTTTTATGCAAGTAGAATGCCAAAAACAAAATGCGGGTGAATCAAGACACTAAGAAAGCATACAACAAGGCTAAATTAATTTTAATGTTAAATTAATCCAATTCAGCCAAATTATATTTTTCCAGTAAACTTAATCCAATGATAAATGCAAAACATATTTTTTTAGAATTTTAGGGGTTAAAATGCAATAACTAAAAATGCACACTTTTTATGGGTTTTTTTCGCAATTTTTCACACAAACAGTAAGCAAAAATCATGAAAATTTTACTGGAAGTAAAACATGATGCAAGGAAGCTACAGTAATATTTTTGGAATTTTTTGACAAAATATGAATTTTTTATGGATTTTTTAGTGAAGACCGAGTAGATTTGAGTAATTAATTTCTATTAAATCCACGTTATCAAATTACTCAAAAAGCAAATTATCTCAAGTAGATATTTAGATTAGCAATCCAGGAGAGTTGAAATTTTGTAAAAATGATTTACGTGGAATTAATTAAAAATCAAATACTAAATTCACTCTACAAATTATTTCAGACACAAGACATCTCCATTTTGAATGAAATTTGGACAGAAAACTCATCACATATCAAGGCATCATATATATTTGTTGTGGAATTTTTAAAGCAACTATGTATGAGATATTAATTTAATGGCACAGAATGGGTAAACAATACAAAATTTCAGTGAAACAATTATCATTAATTACCCATGTGACATAAAAATACAAATAAATGGTCAAAATGTAGACAATTAGTTGCTCGTCACAATGGTATTTTTCTTTGAATAAAATGACACCAAAATGAAGTCCAAATTAACGCATGAACACAGGGGTCTTTGTGCAAACTCAGAAAACTATATTTACAAAGCAAATATATATAGGGACTTATTTGCAATTATAGAAACTATACAAAAAAGTTTTGCAATTTTTACAATTAAAAAAAAAACCTTCTTCCTCCTTCGTTCTTTGCAGGAGATGAACCCAAAGGGGGAAGGTTTGATCGGCGGCGGCGGGCGGCCACGCGCGGCCGGCGCGAGGGCGGAGGGGCGGAGATCACCGCCGGCGGAGGAGGGACAGCGGTGAGGGGCCTGGTGGCGCGGTCGGTGGAGCCGCGGTTGGAGGGAGGGGGCGGCGGCGGCTGCTGGGCGGAGCGGGCTGGTGGCGCCGGCTGCGCGCAGGCGGCGCACGGCGGAGGCGCGGCCGCAGGTGGGGAGGAGGTGCGCCGGCGAGGAGGCGGTGGCAGCACCTTGGCTGTCGACGCCGCTGGTGATGGAAGGGAAGGGGGGCGGCGGGCGGCCCCTGCGCGCCTGCTGCCTCCTGCAATTTTTTTAATTTTCTTTTTTTTATATTTTTTTTCTGTTGTTCTATTTTGCTGTAATAGAAACCTTTTTTGTTTTAGATTTTTTTTTAATTTTTTTTATGGTTTTCTTTAACAGAAAATATGTACAAAAAAAACAAAATGGTAGATGATGAGTTGGTGGTGGTGATGATGATGAACTAAACAAATGGAGGATTTTTTAGGTGGTGATATGATGATATGATGTGATAAAAAAAGGAAACAAAATAATAAGAGATATGAGAGGGATAACTTACCTGATGTCCGCCGGCTTTGCGGAGCAGCTACGCTGGACTCCTGTCATCGCTTCAATCCGATTGGCGAAATCAAAATCGGAGAAGCTACACGAGCTCGATGGGGAACTCGTGACGCGGAGGGAAGCTCCGCGGATCTCGCCTGAAGGAGGTCGTCGCTTGAGGAAGACGCTTCGCCGCTGTCACCAACTCCACGTTCTAAGCTCTCTCCTTTTTCTATAAGAATGGCGGATGGGGAAAAATGAGGATGTACATATGATTATAAAGAAGAAAAGAAAGAGAAGTTAGAAAGATGGTGGAGATGAATGGAGGTTAGATTATTGGTGGAGTTGAATGGAGGTTAGATGAAGAATGTGGGGTGGAATGGGAGTTGGTGGTAGAATAGAAGACTTGGTGGTTAATGTAGAAATGGAAGTTAGTGTAGAGAATGTGGAAAAAAATAAAAGGAAAATAAAATGAAATAAAGTAGGCTACTTATAATACAATAAAATAAAAGATAAGAAAAAGAGTGGAGAATTTACAAAAGAAGACTACAACATGTACATTTTTTTGTTTGCTTTTCTTTTTATATTTTTTTTGTCTTTTTAATAGTAGCTATGTACAATAGAAAATACAATAAAATAGTATAATCAAAATACAAGACCATAATGATTTTTTTGGATTTTTAGTAATTAAGAAAGATAAAATAAAAAATAAAGAAAGAAAGAATATATACATAATATACAATGTACATCTAGGTCCCAAAACCCAACTTTTGCAAACGAGCTCCGATTTTAATGAAACCACTTCCGTTGGATAGATAATTTTCTAACTTGAACTTTAAAAGTGAGTTTGGTGAATTTGGAGTTCATACGGAGCGGAAATTTAGCTTGGAAGTTGGTCTTTACGGCTTTTTCCCATTGGGATCTAGGAGCATTTATTTGAGATATAATTTATTTTGTATTTTTGTATTTTTATGTACATTATTATAAACAAGTTAGAGAAAGAATTAGGCAAAAAAAGAGTTGAAATGAAATTATTAAAAATACATAAAGTTTTGAGTTATTTACAAGTATAAAACTCCTTTATTTTTGCGGCTTTTTAGTGTTGATTTATTTTATACAATTTAATATATAATAATTAGTGTATTTTATTTACAAGAGTCATTTTGTTAATTTATGGATTTTATAGACATTTATTTGGAATTTTACTCGGGGATTTTGCTAAGATCAAGATATTGTGATGATGAATCGCGGATTCATCACATACCGACATGTAGATAGGTTTAAAAATTCTGTTTTGCATACCACATGGAGAGAGCTGGGATGCACCGTAAGTCTTCTAACTCAGCATGCATCATTCGGCTCAATGGTGAGATTTCCATCATGGAACCACTTGCACGGCTTTTCCGCTATCTCCCTCTGATTTTGAGCACCTAGGGCTTAAATGAAAATCTACAAAAACGTTAGGCACTGGTATGAAACAGACTCAAAAAATGTGAAAACCCAAAAAATTAAAACAAGGGGACTGCTAAATAAACTTTGACCTTAATTAAAATTCGTAATGGACTATCATTGTACCGGGTTCATAAAGCCCTCATTGTTTTCAGGTACCTTGGAGGGGGACCAAAACCCTACTCCCTCGAGCGAGTGCGACCCCTAAGGATTAAAGCCCAAAACCCAGTCTGCAACTGCCTTGTGTATCGCCTGGATTTCTGAAGTAATGGCGCTTCTATCGTACGTAGGCGAGTAGGACTTGGTCACCAATGGTGACTCTCTGTTGTGAGAGCATCGACCCTGTCCGAAGTATTGAGCATAGGCCACGCCTTCACGGGGGTGTCTGTCTCATCGTCCTGTGTCCGAGTAGGTTCTTGCACGCTCACGGGTGATTCCGTTGCGAGCGAGAACCGAAGTATTGGTTTCGCCTATCGGCTTCCTCTCTCTTTTCTTTGGCTGAGTAGGGATCCAGGAAGGGTTAAAAGGACTCCAAAAAGTACAGACTACAGGTTACACAGGAGGAGGACAAGTACGGGATACTCTTCCGGCAGTACTCTCTCTCCTATAGGGTAGCGTACTAAGGACTTGTTATAAGATATGCCTGAAAATCACAACTCTAAAAATGAAAAGATAATAAATAGCCGAGCTTTCACGGCTTCACATGGCGTGAGTTGGTGAACCCGATTTTGTATTGTGTTTGAATGGATCTAGATTAAGGTTCAAACATCAAGTCCCGCGCATTTGCGCACATTTTGTTGTTTCTCCCTTTGACCACCTCGCTCAACCGAGCCTTTCTACTGTTTTACACTCCTTTTATTCCTCGTTGACCATCGTATCATTCTTCCAACAATCCGACATTCTCTTGTGCTTCGCGAAGTTGATCCATGGATGGCTTTCATCGGGACCATGCCGACACCTACATCGATTCCATGGACTCAACTCCGCCAATAAGTTCGAGGCGATTCCCGAGAAACCGATCCGGACTTTGCGGATCGATCTCTAGACTCCTCGTTTTCTACCTTTCTCTTGGCCACCCAATAAACTGGGATCACATTTGTCCCACGTCCGCCGTTGTGAATGGGAGTCGATTACAGTCTACATCCTTTTCCATTCACAACATGCTGGGGTTGACCTGAATTCCAGCTTAATCACGGCAGCTGAAAGCTAATTGCAAGTGATCTGATTCGGACTATCTCATTCTGCAGATAGAAGCCAGTGCGAGCCCTGGAGACTACTCCGGAGTTCATCTCGTCCGACTCAGACCCTGACATGGCTCCAAGAGGAAAGGGCAAGGGTCAGCAGCCACCCATTCCAGAGGGACAGATGCCAGATCAGAACCAAGTCAATGCACAACTACTGGCGTCTATCCAAGCTATCCAGCAGCAGCTGACCGAGCAGGCCCTGACACAGACCGCATTCCATGATATGTTGAATGACATGATGAACCGTGACGATGGAGGAGTAGGCAGAGGCAGAGGAGGCAGGGGAGGAGGAGGTGGAGGTCGAGGTGGTGATCCTCCTGATGATGATCTTGAATTACCACCACCGAAGCCGACACTCAAAGAAACATATAATCCGGGAGACAGCCAGATGACCGAGTGGATTCTCATCCCACCGGTACACGCTCACTTTGAGCTGAAACCCCAGTTCATAGCCCTTCTCCCTGCCTTTCATGGAAACACAAACGAAGAGCCGTACATTCACCTCCAGTACTTCTCCCGCATTTGCCGCACCACCCACTATCCGGATGTCCCCCTGGACATTGTAAAGATGATGGGTTTCCCCTTCAGTCTACAGGACAAGGCCCTCTATTGGGTCAATCATTTGGGAAAGGTCGTGACGACCTGGGAGGAGTTGAAGTCTGCCTTCCTGCACAAATATTACCCTCTCGGTCGGCTCAACCAGATGCGAGCCCGTATTAGTAATTTCTCCCAAGGAGCACATGAGTCAGTACACGAGGCATGGAAGAGATTTACTGACCTGCAGGAGAAGTGTCCCCACCATGAGATCCCTAAGACCAGCTTGGTCCAACATTTTTTGGGGGGACTATACATTGAAAGCCAAAGGCTCGTGGACGCAGCATGTGGGGGCTCCCATTTCAACAAGGATGAAGATGTTGTCTGGCAGATTTTTGAATAAATGGCCGAAGGAGAGGCCGCCCTCTCTTCATCCAAGGCATACCAGAAGCAGCCCCAGATCCTCCAGAAACAAGTTCACATGGCTGCATCCAAGGAAGCAGAGAGATATGAGAGCTCCAACCTCAGCATCATCGGGGGCCATCTCTCTAAAGTAGATATCATTGAAAAGCGATCACAGGACCTTGAGAAACTCGTTGTGATCGAGAAGAGGACCCAGAACTTGGATAAGCTAGATCAGATCAACAAGTACCTCGAACTGTTGGTCGGCACGATCAACTCTGTCTAGTCGGCTACACCATCAGACGCTCCTGCTGAGAAGAAGGACGAGCAGCAACCGCAGCATCAGCCTCAGCCGAGCCAGCAGCCACCGGCAGTCCAGCACGTGTACTACGTGCAGGCGCCCGACCAGGGCCCACCGCAGCAGCAGATGGTCGTATACCAACCAGAGTTCCTTTCTGTACCTGATCCAGTCTTTCCACCACCACCCCTGATTCAAGAAGTGAATGGGGTATGAACTCATGATGCACAGCCGACCCGTCCTCAGGGACAACCCCAGGGTCAGAAATTTACCAACCGGCAGTACCACCAACCTCAGGGTGGTCGTTTTGGTCAATCCTCCCAGCAGCACCAGCAGTACCAGTAGCCTCCCCAGTTTGCACAGCAATGGAGGCAGAACTTTTCGTATCAACAGCAGCCGCAGTACCGCCACCCGCAGCCGTATCACCAGTACGCGACTGCCCCCTCTCCACAATATCAGCAGTATCCTCCTCCGTCGTACCAACAGCTTCAACTTCCTGCACCACCACAGCAGCACCACCAACAACAGCCTCCCCACCCATCTAACCAACAGCAGCGTGGTCTGCACGCTGAATCTTCTGAAATGCCCTCTGTGAACCCTGCTATGGATTGTCTGGCCCAGCTTGTCAAAGGGCTAGCGGATATGACAAAGCGTCTTGACGACCTGACCGCCACCCGAACCACTATTCCGGCGCAGGTCGAAGCGAACCCCAACAATTTCAAGAAGAAAGAGCAGGTAGAATGTGATGTCCAGTCCATGTCTGATAATGATATTACTGTTTGTTCTAATGCTGTTACTCTCAGGAGCGGTAGGGCCTTGCCTCCGCCTGCTATTACCAGTGGGATGAATAAAGAAGCAGGTGGATCGTCATCTTCCGCATCAACCGTGCCAGCTCCAGGGGCGGGTGAGGAGGAAGAAGAAGGAAAAGCTAGTCCAGCCGTCGTGCCTTGCCAGAAGCAACTCCAGCCAAAAACACAAAAAAATCAGCAAAAGCAAAAACACTAAAAAGAAGCTTGTAGCAGAAGCGAAGCCGCGCCAGCCTTGGAGGAGCCGCCAGCAGCAGCCGATCCCTCGCCAGCCGATGGAGCCGACGCTACCCTTTTTGATCGCCCCGCAGCACCAGCATTTTCAGATCCAGCTTGTACTCCTTTTTGTAGTTCGGATGTACAACATTCTGTAGGCAATGATTTTGATGTAAATAATAACTCTCATTTTCCTTCTAGTGGTGTAAATATTCCTTTTCCGCATGCAATGCAAAAATCCAAAAAAATTGCAAAATGAAAAAAGGCATTGTCTGATCCAGGTGTTGTGGATATTTTGGATAAATTGACTGTTGAGATTCCCTTGTTGAAGGCCGTGGAATACATGCCAGCTGTAAAGAAAGGACTGAAAGAGGCATGTACTAACATGCGTCGCCCAACGCAAGACAACAGACGCCGAGAAGTAGAAAAACACGTTCTCTCCATGGCCACAGTTGCAGCTATCAGCAACCTCCCCCAGAAAAAGCATGATACAGGAGTACCTCTGATCAGTTGTGTGATTTTTGACCAGGTCTTCGAGCGTACTCTTCTTGACAGTGGTTCTTCCATCAACCTTCTGCCCTCGTCCATAATGCAAGAATTCGGGCTGGGACCGCTCAAGCAGACACGCATGATCCTTCAGTTCGCTGACCGATCCGTCAAGCGGCCCCGAGGTCTGTTGGAAGATGTGATAGTTACCGTGCAGGAGATGAAATTCCCAGCTGACTTTGTAGTCCTTGATATGGACTCACCTGCACCCCTGCTCCAGACCCCTATCATCCTTGGCAGACCATTCCTCCGTACTTCAGGTGCCGTGGTTGATTACGGGTCTGGGAAGATCACTTTCAGCTCGAACACCCAGCAAATCACGATAAATATGAACAAAGAGCCGAATGCTACAACTGATGAGAGCCAGGCAGCCTCAGAAGCAGACTGTGATTTTATCGCAGAAATCAGAGATTCAGAGCTATCATTGGACGATCCATGGACCCGAGAAATCCTCACTCTTGAGGAGGACTTGGAAAGCGCAGTCAGCATATGCTCCGATGATTCTTGGGAGACAGATTCTCAGATGCAGGCGCATCTTCTTGAGCATTCACTCCAGACCGAACATGATCGGCTTAGCGCAGAACCGTTCGGTGCATCTCCGGGATCTCAACAGGATGATGAGGATGGTAGCAGCCTCAAAGTACATTCCACCACCAGCATAGTATCTGAAGTGACAGATAAAGTGGACAGATCAAAAGCCAGAACTCAAACCACTTCCTGCAGGCTTGAAGTATGCTTTCCTTGCGGGTGAAGAGCAAATGTATCCGGTCATCTTCAGCAGCAGGCTGAATCCGGATCAGGAATCTCGACTTCTCGAGGTTCTAGAAAAGAACCGCAAGGCACTTGGTTGGAGCGTATCAGATCTCCGAGGGATAAATCCAGCCCTGTGTTCACACCACATCTACTTGGAAGAAGATGCCAAGCCGTCCCGTGAATTTCAGAGAAGGCTGAACCCTAACCTTCGGGACGTCGTCATGAAAGAAATCACGAAATGGTGTGACACAGGCTTCATCTATCCCATCTCCGACTCCAAATGGGTAAGCCCACTGCATGTAGTTCCCAAGAAATCTGGGCTTACTGTGGTTACAAATGATAAAGGAGAGGAAATTTCTACTCGGGTACCAACCTCCTGGCGGGTGTGTGTTGACTACTGCCGTCTCAATGCAGCAACCAAGAAGGACCACTTTCCCTTGCCATTCATTGATCAAGTTTTGGAGAGGTTAACATGCAAGGAGTTCTTCTGCTTTCTGGATGGGTACTCCGGGTATAACCAAGTGGCGATCGCCCCTTAAGACCAAGAGAAGACTACCTTCACTTGCCCGTTCGACACCTACGCCTTCAAGAGAATGCCCTTTGGATTATGCAATGCACCTGCAACTTTCCAAAGATGCATGTTAGCAGTCTTCACCGAGATGGTAGGCAGTTTTCTCGAGGTGTTCATGGACGATTTCTTCGTCTACGGTGATAGTTTCGATGCTTGTCTTGAGCACCTAGACAGAGTTCTTCAGAAATGCCGGGAAGTTAATTTAGTGCTCTCATGGGAAAAGAGCCATTTTATGGTCACTGAAGGTATTGTGCTGGGCCACGTCGTTTCCAAACGTGGCATGGAAGTCGACCCGGCGAAGGTGGATGTCATTTCAAATCTTCAGCCACCTCAGTCAGTTAAGAATGTGAGGTCATTCCTGGGGCATGTGGGATTCTACAGGCGATTCATCAAGTATTTCAGCCGCATTGCCCGACCTCTGACAGAACTTTTGTGCAAGGAAACCGAGTTCATTGTTGATCAGCCAGTTCTCCTTGCTTTCAATCAGTTGAAGGAGCTCATCACTCAGGCTCCAATCTTACAGCCTCCTGACTGGACTCTTCCCTTTGAGATAATGACCGATGCGTCAGATTTTGCAGTCGGAGTTGTTCTTGGGCAGAGAAAAGACAAGGCGCCCTATGCCATTCACTATGCCAGCAAAACATTAGAGGAAGCACAAAGGAATTATACAGTGACAGAGAAAGGACTGCTGGCTGTGGTTTCGCCTTAGAGAAGTTCAGATCCTATTTGTTGGGATCAAAAGTCACAATTTTCACGGACCACTCTGCTATCCGGTACCTACAGCAGAAGAAGGATGCCAAGCCAAGACTGATTCGTTGGATCCTTCTCCTCCAGGAATTCGATTTGGAGATCAAGGACAAGCCTGGAGTTCAGAATGTAGTAGCAGATCACCTCTCCAGAATTGAACAACATGAGCCTTCTCTGAGCAATGCACCTATAACAGAAACCTTCCCTGACGAAGCCATCTTAGCCGTGGATTCTCTCCCTTGGTATGCTGATATTGTCAATTACCTCGCCTCTGGGGTAATACCTTCGGTTTGGATGAAGAATCAGAAGAACAAATTCATGTCGACCATCCGCTTCTACCAGTGGGAAGATCCCCTTTTATTCAGAGAAGGAGCAGATTGTATTTGGCCAGGTGCATCCCCAAGACGGAGCAATCTAGTGTCCTAGAGCATTGTCATTCGCTCGAATCTGGTGGACATCACTCTGGAGATCGTACGGCATCAAAAGTTCTTCAGTGTGGCTTCTGGTGGCCCACTTTATTCAAGGATGCAACGGAGTTTGTTAAAAGATGTATTAACTGTCAGCGACTGAAAGGTACACTCACTGCCAAAGATTCAATGCCCCTAAAAATCATCCAGATAGCAGACGTTTTCGATGCATGGGGCATTGACTTCATGGGACCTTTCCCTAACAGTCAAGGTTTTGAGCACATCCTTCTTGCCGTCGATTACGTGAGTCGTTGGGTTGAAGCTATTCCCACCCGAGCCGCCGACAGCAAAACAGTTTGTCAGTTTCTGAAGAAGAATATCATTTCACGGTTTGGGATACCAAGATTCTCATCTCAGAAGGGGGTAGTCACTTCATCAACAAAGAGGTCAAGAAGTTAACGAAGGAGTACGACATCGATCACCGTGTCGCGTCTCCTTATCATCCGCAGACCAATGGCATGGCGGAGTTATCCAACAGAGAAATCAAGACTATATTGCAGAAACTTGTTAGGCCAAATAGAAAAGACTGGTCTCAACTCTTGGACTCAGCTCTATGGGCTTACCGAACCGCCTACAAGTCTCCCTTGGGCATGTCGCCCTACCGTCTTGTATATGGGAAACCATGCCATCTGCCCGTGGAATTAATTCACAAATCTCTTTGGACAATCAACAGTTGTAATGTGGACTCACGCAGAAGTGGTTAGAAGAGAAAAGATGATCTGAACAAGCTCTTGGAATTTCGAGACTGTGCATACGATAACACCTTAATGTACAAGGAGAAGGTGAAACGCTGGCATGACCGGCACATCAGACGAAAGACCTTCGACGTTGGACAGAAAGTGTGACTATTTGATGCAAAGTTACGGATATTCCCAGGTAAATTAAAGAGTAAGTGTACAGGGCCATTCCGAGTATGTGAAGTGCGTGACAATGGAAGCATCGCTATATCAGAATTGTCGCCTGACGCACAACCCTTTGTCGTCAACGGCCAACTACTGAAGCCTTACCTCGAACCAGATGCATTCTTGGCCGTTGTAGACTTTCTTCAGCTAGTGCACCACGATGACATCTCCACAGCACTTGCGGCATCGAAAGATTCAGACGATGTACTCCAACCACTGTTTCTCTGATTTTCTCATTTTCTTCTTTTCCTTCTCTATTTTCTTTTTCTATCTAAAAGGTGCCACCCTTGTAGACAGTTTTCTATACTTAGGACGTACTTTGTCCTAAGTATAGGGGGGATGTGCACCTAGTGTTTTTCATTTCATTCCGATCCTCTCCATTGTCTCCTCTTCTTGTCTATACTTAGGAGTATCTTACCCTAAGTATAGGGGGAGACAATCTGAGTACGATCTGTGTATTCACACCCTTGACCCTCCCTGCTTTTTGTACAGTCTGCTATACTCAGGATTATTTGATCCTAAGTATAGGGGGGACGGTCAACTTCTCATTCATTCATTTCATATTTATTCTTTAGATCTGTCTATACTCAGTACGAGTTATGTCTTTGCTTTTCCTTTCGATCTATGAGGACATAGCTCAAGCTAAGTATAGGGGGGTCGTATATACCATGCATATACTATAAGCCATAACTCATACTGAAAAATAAAATATATCATCCCAATATAAATTAAAATATAATAAGTAACTATATAATAATGAAAGATGATTGTGAGTTCCTCAGACTATTTATACGTGTACTGATTACTGAGTCAGAAAAGTGTTCTGCGCAAAACATTCTCTTTTGAAAAATCTTGTGAAAAATGTTTGAAAAATAGTGTGTACAAGTATTCAATGTTTGAAAAATTAGTTTTGTGTGTAAAATTTATTTTCTTTGAGTGAAAGCAAAATGTGTGAAAATCAGTATGCAGATGATTGTGAAAATTTGATTGTCAAAATTGTTTTGAAAAATATATCTATGTTGTGTAAACCTTTGTAAAAGGATTTTCAAATGCGTGAACAGGTTTGCAAAATTATTTTGGACTAGAGCTTTCAAAACCCCTGTGAAAAATGATTCTTGAATAAGTTTGAGGAGTCCGCACAAAAATCTCTCATTTGTAAATGATGAATAAGCCCAAACAAAGTCTAAAAGAACCAAAACCATATTGTACATCAAATACAATTTTTCTTCTTTTGTATATACTGATTAATAAATCAGAGACCTATACAGTATGATTTGAAAAATAGTGTGACCAGTTTTGAAAAATTTGATGTAAAATGATTTCAAATGTGTGAAAACTATGTTGATTGAAAAACTTTTTCTTTGTGTGAAAGAAAGGATTTGAAAAATCTATGTGCAAATGTTTTGAAAAATGCTTGTCAAAACTATTGTGAAAATTGTATATATAGTGTGAAAAATCTTTGCAAAAATAATTGTCAAATATGTGTAAATGATTGCGAAAATTATTGTGTACTATAGTTTGCAATATTATTTTCAAAAACTAATAAGAACACTATTACAAACTCTTGTAAATCATAAACAAGACACATACAACTCTTTCTGTACAGTTCTAAATAAACTACTTCATTCAAACCTGTAAAGTTTGTAGAAATTCATACGTTTTGTAAATAAAGCAGCACCCCGTGTAAATAATTGTATATACTTTTTGTATATGTCCAGTTCTTAGTTTATTTGCAAAAATTCTTTGTGTAAAGACATTCTTTGATTCTTTCAAACTTTTTGTGAAAAATTGCATCATTCATTGCGCATAGCATAAGCATACCATTCATATTCTTTTTGAGTGAGCTTGATGATTGAATCAGTCTAATAAAGTCTCAAATTGGAGCTTGGTTGGACCTTACCGCACCTAATTGCACTGGAACCTTATGGGAACTAGGTTTAAGGTACTTCAGGTCTATGCAGACTTAATTCTCTGAGAAATCAGGGATGGGTTCAAGTCACCTCAGTGGACTAACTAGAACTTTTCGAGACACGCGTACGACTCTTGCCGACCGTGACCTAACTTGGACACTTGCACCTTTCACTCGGCTCAACTCAGTTGGAGTGGTGAGGGGGTTGGATTTGCCAGTCTGAGACGCACACGGGTGGAAACATTCATCCTCGTCTAGGGAGGGAAGTGCACCCCAACCTGGTCCAATAGCCATGAGGTCTAAAGACAGGAGATTGTGGGTTGCAATAAAGCTTCAAAAGAGGGATAGTCTACTGGCTCAAGAGGAAAAACTCCTTATGTAAATGCTGTTGTGAATAGTATGTTGGAAAAAAAATGGTCAGGCCTGTACAAAAATAAAAATGCCTGCAAAGTATGTACAAAGTCAATAAGCAAGCTTGAGTTCCAAAGACAAATATGTGAGCCTGCAGCTGGATGACTTGACTACACTGGTCCTGCATCCCGGGATAAGTAGCTACACTGGCTACCGTCCATTCTTCTCTTCACCCCCTCCTCTTGAGCCGGTTGCCACTTGAACTTAGAAGGGAATACCCTGCTCCTCGAGGAAAGAGCTGTTGGATTGGGGAATCATTGGGTTGTCATTCTGGAGAAGTCAGTTCCTTTATCATTTCAGTTGGGGAGAGCCATGATGAATCCACATTTCATCATCTTTATTCTATCATTTTGGCACCAAAAACCCTAGCAAATGCCTGTAAATACCCTTAAATAGAGCATCTTAGCATTCATGCATGTGCATTATATTAGTGTGTAAAATACTGTAATTAAAGCCAAAAATATAGAATAAATAAATAAAAGAAAAAGAATAAAATATTGCAAATATTTTATGACCCGAAACCCCGAGACCTAGGCATCTTGATGAATAGGTCGACAAGGAATAAAGTAGGGTGAGATAAGGTCAGAAATACAGATAAAATATCTATACATTCAATTCATTCTTTATTCATTTTGGGACCTGTTTTTGGTTTCACTTTTTACACCTCAAATAAAGAGACTTTGTACATGAAAGTTGTAGATAAATTTATAAAAAAAATATAAAATTGATTTCACAGAAAAATAATGTGCAGATAAAAAGTTATGGTCTGAATAAGAATCCAGAATCTCAACTTCCCAGACCCGCATCTCACAATTGACAACTCCAAATGCAGCATACTCACCTTTAATTGTATATAGAATAAAATAATCTATCCAATGGTGGTGGTTTCGCATTTGGCGGAGCTACGGTTTGAAAGTTGAGTTTTGGACCCCTATTGTATACCTATACTGAATAAAATATTCAATTTATTCTTTATTCATTCATCTTTTATATTTTTATAATAATTATGTAAATATTACTTATACTATATATGTGCATTAAAATTAAAATAAAATACAAAGAAAATACAAAATGACAATACTTGTATAAAGAATACATAGGTATACTGCCTATACATATACCTATACAAAACACTCTTAGATTTTATTTAATATACAAAAGACTTCAATAAAATAAAATAAAAATATATTTGTGTATATAAAAGTATGCTATAATTTTATAAAATACTAAATAAAAATAATAAAATTAAAATACTCAAAATAAAAATCAAATACTTAAATACATAGGTATTATACCTATATAGGGTTAAAAAGGTAACTTGTAAAAATATAACTCATAAAAATAATTAAAATTCATAATAAAATACTACAGAAAATAACAAATATTTTTTATTTTATAATCATTATTTAATTCGGCCATTTAATATTTTAAAATGAATTAATAAGAGGATTTTCCAGGGTTTTTCCTGATTGGTCCACGTGGACCAACCAGGAGGGGTCAACAGTTGACCGCGGTCAACTGGACGCCCTACCCCATGTAGCTCCTGACAACCTCGTTTTTAACCCAACTTCACGGATTTCTCGAGGCCAAAGCTTTCACCTTTTTGTGTTGCAACCTTCTGCAACATTATTCCTCGATCTTCCCTCTAGCTAGCCCATGAATAATCTTGGTCTTTGGACCCAAGATTTGCAAGATACTCATTGATCTTTGGACCCCTGCAGCTCAGGGTCAAACCAAATAAAAGGAACCCCCAACCTTGCGACTCGAATTGGAACACCTTTCGGTCCACCCCTCGCGCCTCTTTCGTGCTCCAGAGCTACCTGGAGGTGACAGCTCCGACGTGGGCTCTTCAGCCAAGGCTCCCGAGGTCGGAGGTGCTTCCCCTACCTCCCGCGAAGTCGCCGGTCGAGGTTCGCTCCTCCCTCTGGCTCCGGCCATTGAGGGCTCACCCCGCTCATTTCTTTGCGTCATTTTATTCCTGTTAGCCTAAGGTTCAAAAACCCACAAAAATTTCGAAGTTCAATCGACCCAATCGTCGAATCAAGCACCTTGGCCGGAGCGCACCTCCGGCCGTGCATCTCCATCTCGATCCGAGCATCCCCGAGTGCATCCAAGGGTCCAGGCAGTTTGCCCTAGACCCGTTGACCATTTTTGCAGGTCCAAGCCGCAGTGAAGATACCTGGAGGCGAGTTTTGGAGCTCGCCGGAGCAGACACAGCCCACCAGCTCCGCCCGCTGCTCGAGAGCACCACGGTCACCGCCGTGGCTTTTTGACACCCCCAGGAGATAGAGGAGGACCAGAGGAGGCTCCAGCCCAAGTTTGAAGCCCAGAAGTCGTCGGAGTCGACCGGAGGAGCTCGAGGAACCTCGCACAGCCGGAGCTCCGCCGTGTTCTTCCAGTCGTCTCCGCCACCGTCCGATCAGGGCACCTCCTCCAGATCA